>VZTU01026897.1:226552-250433 GCA_013400835.1 Zapornia atra
GGGGGGGGGCTTGTTGTATGTGGTTGCTCTTTGTGGGCCCCCTCTGTGATGCATCCATTGGTAGCATGGTGGATTTTGGATGCAGTTATGGCATTGTAGGGGTTCATGGGGAGCAGTGAGGGTTGATGAGTGTTGCAGTGAGCTGGGAGTTGGGACAGGAGGGTTTATGGTTGGATTGAGTCAGGTAGCCTTGGGCAAGTCCTATTTGTTCATCTCTCTGGTCCTGTCCTGGATTGAAAGCACTTCAATTCATGACCTCCTGTTTTCCCTTGTGATTTTTCACACATGGTGGAAAAATAAAGAGTAAGCCAAATGGAAATCTCATGTCCCAGAATCACAGAATCACAAGGCTGGAAAAGACCTTTTAAGATCATCAAGTCCAACCATTCCTGTCCTAAGCTAAACCATATCCCTAAATACCTCATCTACCCTTTTTTTAAACATATCCAGGGAAGGTGACTCAACCTCAATAGTGGGTGACCCCTCCACCTCCTTCAGTACCATCAAAACCCCCATGCTTTCTTCCCTACTCCAATGTCAGCTACGGGGTTGATGCCCCCAGCGAGTCTTGTGAGCAGTTTCCCTTATGTCTGGTGCAAACTGTGGGTTGCTGAGGTGTGAATCACCACAGTTGGCTTCCTTCCTCCTCCAAAACTCCTCTCTGGGATATCAGCATGGCAGAAACGGTGTACATCCAGTGTCATCCCTGCACCTCCAATCCTTATGCTGGCTTTTGGGGTTGGTAGACTAAGGGGAGAGATGTGCTTTTGCTAAGGGTAATTAACTTCTTCAGCAGGAACACAAGCTAGGCCATATGAGTCAATGATGTGAATCTCACTCCTAAGCCTCATTTCTAACGCTGATGTTGGGTTAGCTTCTAACGTGCATTTTTTCCTCTTCCAGTGACTCAGTTTCCCACTGCAAACCATAAAATGCATTCTGCATCTCAACAAGATTAACAAGACAGTACTGAGCTGGGTCCATGAAGGGTTTCAGGGTCTACAGAAAGAACATGCAGTAGCTATAATAAATTATGTTATTTCCAAGAACTAAAATTTTTAACAGATAAACTAATTTTTTCTCGCCTAAGAGAGGGTTTTTTTAAAAAAATTATTTTTTATATGGACATCTCTTGCATTTAAAGGGAAGCATAGAAACCAACTGAGAGCTAATTGAAACACTGACTCCCTTTTATATCCCTACTCCCATGTTTCAGTGAAGGTTAATTTAAGGGACATTCATCCAGTTAGTGGAAACGCATCATTCTCATCAGCAGTAATGGGAATTACAGAAGGACATCAGTTGCACAAAGAGCCCCCTTAAATCCTTGTAGCCTAAGAAAGATAAGTACAAGTCACAGCATGTTTGAGTTTTATTTGGCATGTTTAATGGACAACAGAGCTAAACTGCATGAGTAAAACATGTTGGCTCACTCCTTGGCATGCATCTTAACAGTAGCTGGTGACTCCTGGCTGGGGCAGCATCTTTCTGAGGAAGGAGAAGAAATTGTTTCTGTCTTAGATGAATGCAGCATTGCCAGAAGATTGATAAGGGTGGAGATACAAGACCTGTATTTCTCTGCTGGAGAGGTGGAGAGGAGACAGGAAAATTCATGCTTGCATCACATTTGGCCAGAATACTTATTTCTGCAGTAGAAGAAAGCTGAAGCTCTCTAGCTCTATAGTTGTGAAAGAATTTACTACAATAAATGTCTAGAGCTTCACATGCTTGTGAGAACAGAGCAAATAGGGACTGATTGTACTTTGATACTCATGTAGTAAGGAGTCCTTCTGCCAAGTCCATTTGACATGCAAAGTCCTTCAAAGACTACTTGCACCAAGACACCCCATATATCATCTTCTGGAAGCAACTCCAGATTCACAGAATAGTAGGGGTTGGAAGGGATCTCTGGAGATGGTCTAGTCCAAGCCCCTGCTAAAGCAGTATCACCTGCAGCAGGTTGCGCAGGATCATGTCCAGGTGAGTTTTGAATCTCTCCAGAGAAGGAGACTCCACAACCTCTCTGGGCAGCCTCTCCCAGGGCTTGGGCACCAACTGAGTGAAGAAGCTTCTCCTCCTGTGGAGATGCACCTTTCTGCGTTCCACTTTGTGCCTGTTGCCCCTTGCCTCTGAGCACCACTGAGAAGAGTCTGCCCCCATCCTCTGGACACTCCCTTTTAGATACTGATGGGTATTGATCAGAAGCCCTCTCAGTCTTCTCTTCTCCAGGCTAACCAGCCCCAGCTCTCTCAGCCTTTCCTCACATGAGAGATGCTCTGGTCCCCTCATCATCGCTGCAGCCAGTAGTTATCTGTCTGTCTTGAACTGGAGAACCCAGCACCAGAGGACACAGTACTCCAGATGTGGCCTCAGAAGGTGCACTGTCTTCCAGACATGTGACACTGCTGTGCATCTGGACACCCAGCACCTCTCCTGGGGGCTGCCAAGCCTGGCTCAGGAAGGGAAGACCAACAGAGTCAGCAGCCTGTTCTCCTTCCCTTTGCTCCTGCACTGTAAAGCAACCCAGCCTAACTCTACCTCCCCATGTCCCCATCCCTTTGTGAGTGATGAATACAGGCAGAGTGGGACTACAGGGAGCGAGCACAGTGTCACGCTCCTGCCCTCACCTCTGATGGTTGCCTGGCACAGTGCTGAGCAGCTACATACTTTGCCAAGTACCTTTGCAAGAAGGTGTGTGGTGGGGAAAAAGGGGAAGGAGGTTGAGGACAACAGGGGCAATCTCAACCCAGCCAGTCCCTCATCATTCCTGTGGGTCTGCACAGGTGCCCACGTCAGCAGTACCTCCAGCATGGTGTTTCTGCATGGCCCTTGTGAAACAAAAGGCATCTCAGAGGCTGGGAAGGGAAACACCTTGAGTATGTGAGAGCCTGTCATCATCTATAAAAAAGGCAGGGATCTCCTGGAGAGCTTGTGAGGCAACCAGGCTTCAGCCTGGTTCTGCACAGGGGTCTTGCACATCCTACTGCATGGTGAGGTTTGTGCACATCTCCTAGGGATCTCCTGGAGAGAGTCCAGTGGAGGGCTACCAAGGGGATTAAAGGACTGGAGCATCTTCCCTACGAGGAAAGGCTGAAAGAACTGGGCCTGTTCAGCCTTGAGAAAAGAAGACTGAGAGGGGATCTTACTAATGTTTATAAATATCTCAAGTGTGGGACACTTGGGGGAAATGGCCAGCCTCTTTTCTATGGTCTATGGAGACAGGATAAGGGGCAATGGTCTCAAGTTGGAACACAGAAAGTTCTGCATATTGGTGAACCTTTTCCCAGTGAGGGTGACAGAGCCGTGGGATAGGCTGCCCAGGGGGGTTTGGAGTCTCCTCTGGAGATATTCAAGACCTGTCTGGAGGGACCTATCCTAGGGACCCTGCTTTGGCAGGGGGGTTGGGTGCAATGATCTCTGGAGGTCCCTTCCAACCCCTACAATTCTGTGATTCTTTGTCCCCTCCACCCCATGGTGCCAGGACACCTAGCAAAGGGCTGAGCTGGGTGCCCCTCAGAAAAGCTTTATGATATGTTTCCCAGTTGCAGATGAGTGCTGGTGATCTGTGTTGGGTTTAGCTTTCTGTTGCTCAGGTCAAGGATGGATTAGGCAGGTTTTATTAACCCAAATCACCCCAAATGTGGAGTCACTGTTGATTCAGCTTAAGCCACTTCCAGATCTACCAGACGCTGGGAAATTGTTGCTGGGAGACTTTGTGCAAACACTTCACCCACTTGAGATCAAGCCCAGAGGGAGTCTGCCTACAGCCTTGTACCAGTAAAAAGAAATTCCTCTTTTAGCCTGGGATGTTGCCAATGAAAGGGGACTTATTCATGCTAAGGAGTGTCACTATTCGCTCTTCACTACCAAAACACTATTCTTGTGTTTCGGATTGATGTAAGAAAGCTCAAATGGATTCAAAAGTGTCTTTTACTAGATGCTGTGCAAGCAAGAGTTGGAGAACATCCCTGTCCCAGCACAGGGATCCCTGTCACATCCTCTTGGCTGGGTTAAAGATGTTAATTAGGTATCTAGGGAGCTGGCATTTCATTTTTGTTCGAAGCAGAATTAACAGCATTCACATTTGCCTCAGTATTTTACATCAGATACAACCCTGCTTTCTACAGCAGGTACCTCTAAGTTCTCTGCTACCTGCAAGAGGAGGGATTCAGCTTGCAGGTACAGGCTGAGGTGTCAGAAGAGTTTCTTTGTCCTAAAAATGTCAGTTTTGCCCCTGAGGCTGAGAAGCCTGAAGGAGGGAGCTCCGCGAATGCACCACTTGCACCAACCGTGTACACACACCCACTTACCCTGCTCTGCAGTGCAAGGGACTGCAGCTGTGCCAAGGTAATTAAGGGAGGAGAAGTAGCATCCAGGGTGGAGAGAAAAAGAAGAAAACTAACAAATAAGGCAACAAATGTCCAACAATCTGTGACACCTGGCCTGTTGTCCTCTGTTTGGGGCACAACAGATGTTGTCTCCTTGCAGCAGAGTCCTTATAGTTGTGTAAGGATTACAATATGGAGCTAGCAACCTGGAAGGGTACACATCACATCTGACACACCACCTTTGCCCTCTGTTGAAATGCAACCACCTCTGGGGCAGAACTTACTGGAGGAGTGCCATTCAATTGCCATTTTTTTGGACATTCACCCACAGAGGCAGAAGTGTTCCAGTAACCAGAGGAAGCATGTGCCCTTTGGGTCAGTAGCTGGAAGCCATGGGAGATTCTCTAGGACATCTCAGATGGACACTCTGTTTCTTGAGGGGACCAGAGCGATATCCTGTGCTCCTGGAGATGAAAAAACATGTCTGTGTTTTTTGGTCTTTCTGCATTTGTGAGATATATTTATACAAGGCAACCTGTGCAGTGGTGTATGCACGCAGAAGGGCAGAAGATCTGAAGACACTGCAGAGAGACGTAGAGGGGTTTGCAGGATTCAGCTCTCTGCCAAATGCAAGTAGGGCACAGCAAAGCAGAGCTATTTTTCCTGAGTCAGTTAAAATAACAGTTCACCAAGAGGGCACTTTGATTCTCTCCTTCCAGAGAAGGGAATAAACATGATGAAAAAAGTTTGCTGGTTAGAAAGTCCAGCGTCCAAAAGAAAGCTCCAGCTGAGGTCTATGTTTCACACCGTTGAGATTAACAATAAAAGGAAACTCTGGGAAGAACAGGGGGCTGGGCTGGACATGGTCCAGTGTGCTTGCTAGCTCTGTAACAAACATGGTGGGAATGCCTCTGTTGTGGGGAGCACTTTGAAGAAATTTCTGGGACCAAAGGAAGTTCTCATTATGTCGCTACATCCTGTATGTCAGCCAGCTATGGTCCACTTAAGAGAACATCTGCAAAAGATGCAAAAGGACCGTGGCCATTCTATAGCTGGTTGGGGGTGATTGATTCCCCTGCTAACAAATGACAAATACACACAAAGGAAACCTGCAACTCCTTCCCAACATGCTTGCAAATAGCCAGAGCTAAACTCACCACCAGCAGCGGCCATGTTGGAGAAATCCCATGGCTCTGAAGATTGATCAGTCTTATGGATTTGGCACCTTAGGCAGCAAGAGAGAAAGAGGAGTTGATTTCTATGTTTTGGCTGATTGACCTGCTCCATGATCTACACTATATCCCAGTCTTGCCAAGAGCAGGTTGGAGGTGTGATCTATGTTGCACTGTCTTGGTCTCAATGAAAGGGATGGCCTTGTCTTGGTCAATACCCATCTTGTAAGTGCTGCATGTCTTACTGTAAAGTCCATACAGGTCTCAGTTCACCAGCAACTGGCCTTTTTCAAGTGGGTCTCTCCAGTCAGTGGAGGTGGAGATGTTCCCCTGTATATGATTCACTCCACCGGTGTTAGAAGCCTTCTCGGTGGGATGAAGAGAAAGAGATTAGCATGGATGCTTATTTTCTCCTGTGACTAATGTTAGAGAAGACATAGTTCTCCTCTCATGCCTCAGAAAGTAATGTTGTACTAATTTTATTGATCTTTGGAGATAGTTGAGATCCTAAGTCAACAAAGAAAATTTCAGTCTGCTCTATTTCTGTATTTCTAAGCCTCTGGACAAAGGACTCCAGCACTGAGATGACCAATGAATCTCTTTGGTGAAAGCAGGGCTGCCTGTCCATGTGTAGTGCCCAGACTGATGATACCAATACTCCAGAGCACTTGGTAAGAGTGTGACAGGAGCAGGATGGATTCACAAGGGTGAGAATGATGCTGCAGCACTGGGAAGAGTCAGGTAGTGTTGCAAGAACTTCCAGCCCTTTTGACTTAAAGATCTTGAGAACAAAATAAATTCCTACCTGGACTCCAGGAACCCCTTTAGTTAATATATAAAGCTTCAAATGGACCAGTGCAAACTGCCTGTTATAAATGAGGAAAAGTCTCTCTGCAACAAGGAATCTGAAAACAGCTGCTGTCCTGTGAGAATGTTCCCTGAAGGAAAAACCTCAGCCCCTTCAAAGCAACTGAAGTCACAGGGTAGATGACAAACTTAGATGTTGACTCTTCATGTGGCTTTTCAAGAATCTGGATGAAAGAAGAGGTTGATGCTGTAGTGTTATAGTTCATACGCTGAATCACAAAAAGCTGTTTGCTATGGTGGAAAAGAGACTGCTTGTCTTCTTCAAACTCTGCTTTCTTTGTGTCTCTGAAGTGTCTGTGTGGTGTTACAGAACAGCCATCACAGGAGAAGTCCTGCAAAGTGCCCAGCCTGTATGTAGTCCTAGAAGGCAAGCATGGAAAATAGGCTAGGAAACCTTATTTTCTATGTAACACTATTAATCATTTTCTATGGATCTCTCCGGGCAGCCTGTTCCAGCCCCTCACCACTCTCTCTGTAAAAAACTTCCCCCTAGTATCTAATCTAAACCTTCCCTCCTTCAGCTTCAATCCATTCCTCCTTGCCCTGACATTGTCTAAACTTTTAAAAAGCTGATTCCCCTCCTGTTTCTCTGCTCCCTTCAGGGACTGGAAGGCTACAATGAGGTCCCCCCACAGCCGCCTTTTCTCCAGGCTGAACCAGCCCAGCTCCCTCTGCCTCTCTTCATAGGGGAGGTGCTCCAGCCCTGTAATCGTCTTTGTGGCCTCCTCTGAACCTTCTTCTACAGTTCTACGTTTTTCTTGTATTGCCTCCAGCTCTGGACACAGGACTCCAGCTGGGGCCTCATGAGGGCAGAGTAGAGAGGGACAATCCCCTCCTTGTCCCTGCTGCCACCCCTCTTCTGATCCCAGGATCCCATCACCCTTCCCAGCTGCAAGAGCACACTGCTGGCTCATGTTAAGTTTCTTATCTACCAGAACCCCGAGGTCCTTCTGAGCAGGGCTGCTCTCCAGGAGCTCTTCTCCCAGTCTGTATCTATGGCTGGGATTCCCCCTGCCCAAGTGCAACCCCTGACACTTGGCAGTGTTGAACCTCATTAGGTTTCCCCGGGCCCATCTTTCCAGCCTGTCAGGATCCCTCTGGATGGCTTCCTGTCCTTCTAGGGTGTCAACCACACCACTCAGCTTGGTGTCATCAGCAAACTTGCTGAGGGTGTGCTCAATTCTGTCATTGATGTAATTGATAACGATGTTAAAGAGCACAAGACCACTGGGGGACACTGCTTGTTACCAGCTACCATGTGAACATAGAGCCATTGACCACCACCCTTTGTCTCCATCCTTTTAATCAGTTTCTTATCCACTGGACGGTCTATCTGTCAAATCCACATCTCTCCAATTTAGAGATAAGGATGTGGTGATAAGGGTGTGATGATTAACTGAAGCTGGAATCACCTATTTTGATGTGACATTCTGAGTCTGTATCATCTGCTTCCCTGGCTTCTACAGCACCAGGCAGAGTAGGACCAACCATTTCTTGTTAAATTGCACAGGGAATAATTGTAGTAAATCATAAGAAAGAAAATGAAAGCCTGAAACCTCCACTAGTGCATTAGCCACAGAGAGTTTTTCCTCTTCAATGAGCTCTAATTTTGATGAGAGACATTTGTCTCTCAATATCAATGAAAGATATTATCTGTTGATCTCACTGTACAGTGCTCGTGCACCTTCTGAGCACCATCAACAAAGGGACCAACTGGTCCCTGTGAACCAGTCAAAAGCAGAAAGCAGAGAAGGGAGCGAGAGGTGCAGGGGGTGGTGAGGAGCTCCCTATTTCCTTGAGGTCACTCTTGGCAGGAGAAAAAAGCACAAGACAGCACACATACAGGGATAAATGAATTTCTTCCTGCCTTAGTTCCTTGGCTGTTATCATCCCTTATTTACTAGCCAAAAGCTGAGCTTCTGGCACCGAACATATCCCACTCCACCTACCCAGGCTTAAGAGCAGCTCTCCCTATATTTAGCATTCATCATTTTCCATTGTGTTGTTACAAACACACGTCCTGCTGGGTGCTCTACCGGCACGCCAAGGTGGGGCTTGGAGAGGTCAGATGGATGCTCCCTATTTTTAGCTATCAGATGGCGTGTGGATGTGTGGGCTCATCGTAATTCCTTCCATGTGACAGATTTGGACACAGCTTATAGCTGCCCATGATGCAAAATCCTGCACATTTGTCCTTCCTGGTGCCAGGTAGATGGAGGAGAGGAGAAGGACTGGGAGCTGTGTTCTTCAGGTAGGCTGGGTGGGATAAGGTGAGGTGAGCCCTCCAAGGAGACTCAATCCAGGCAGAGCTCAGGGGACTGTCTCAATGCTTGGGTCTTATGCTGTAAGGCACATTCATCTTCTCATGGGATCACGTGGATTACAGAAAGGCTTCTTGAGGAAATGGTCCCTCCTGGCCACCAAGAAAATTATGTAGGCACCAAGAGTGAGGCCATTGTGCCACTGTGGCCTCTTTTGCTGGAGTCTGTCAAAAATATGGGTAAGATGGCACATGGGTCAGATCCAATCTGGATTGAGCCTATTTCTGGGAAGACTAGCCTATTGTAGTTATTCACAAGCTGCAGTGGATTAATTAAATGTTTGAAGCTGGGGAACAAAGAACAGGAATGCATGGCTGATTTTCCCAGTAGAGACATGATGCTGGTAAGTCCCAGCCTCTTCTGGGTTTGTTCTCCTCAGTCTTTTCAGGCGTGATCCAGCAAAGGGGAAGGTGAACAATGAAACCAATAGAGATTTACACAAGCTCAGCATGAAAAAAAGTGCAGGAAGATTTTCTAGTCTGCAGGACGTGAGCAAGGAAAGGGAGAGCCCAAATTTGATGTTGAAAAGTGTAAAAGACTTGCACATGGAAAAAGAAAAAGCAGCCTAACCATACATGGGCCCCAGATTAGCCATTTCCAGGGTGATACTTTTGTGTCCCTGGAAAGAGCCGAGTGAAATGTCATCACTGCACTCAGCCAGAGTGCAAAAAGGTCAAATAGAAGTTTAGAGTGTTTAAGAAAGGAATAGTGTTAAAAAAAACCCCACCCATGGCATTGAGTAAATCTCTGGGGCACTGACCTCTTGCGTGGTGTATACAATGCTGATCCCCCCACCTCAACAGGGTACAATAGGACTGGAAAAGGTAAAAGCACCAGGAACAATTATAGACCCTGAACAACTTCTGTAAGCACTATCTAGGGAATAGAATGGGACTCCATTGTCTGCAGAAGAGAAAGCGAGCAGGAGAACAGACCCTGGGTCACAACATCCGGAGAGATACGATGAGTGGGAGGAGGCAGGAGAGTCGGTTCCTTCCCATAGCTCCAGCAGCTGGGTGGTATCCCTCAGCCTAACAACAGCTGAGCAGAGCTCAGGTGTGGCTTTCACTGAATAGAGCTGAAAAAGGTCTAGAAAAATTCATAGTATTACAACATCACAGAAATATTTATGTTGGAAAAGATTTTTGAGATCATGGAACCAAACCATAAACTTAGCATGGCCAAGACAGCTGTTTGTGGAGGACAGGTCTATCAGTGGAGGATACGATGCTCTGGATAGGCATCCTTGTGCCAGAGCTCCTGGGGAGGTCACTAGTCCTCCAATTCCCACAGTCCTCTCTAAACTGATCTCCCTCTTTACCCACTTCTAGTTATTTTAGAGACATAGTGCAGGCTTAGACCGAGCTTTGCTGTGACCCATGGTGGTTGCTGCTGTTCCCTGAGGAATGTGGCTCACTGGGATCTGACTGAAATGAAGCAGTGTAGCATCATGTCAAAGGAGGAGCCAGGGAGGCCTGTCAGATGGCAATTATGAAGTGAAACCAGACAAAAACCTGAAGGGATTCAGCCCCCAGAGATGCAGGGAGAAGATCTGAACAGGTCTTTTCATAGGAATGAAAAGGAATCAGTGTTATCAAGGGAGATGACAGAGAAACCTCAGAGTTTCCTTGAGAGCTGTGTCTCCCTCAGAAAAACACCAAATGTGTATGTGTTTGATTTTTTTTCTTTTATTGGAACCTGACTATGAAGGGGATAAAAAGGCTCTTAGTTCTGCCAGCCCAATCCCTTCTCTGCTGGAGGGGGCAGGAGGCTTAATGCACCCCTGCGTCCCTCCCTTTCAGTTCAGCCCCCAGACACAAAGGCAGAAAAATGCCAGGAATTTCCCAGAGCCCTCCCCAAAGCTTGCTCCCATCTCACTTTCCCCCCCTCTTCACCACCTCCTCCGGCTGGGAAGGAGGAATACTAATAAGAAAACAAGGATCTTTAATAGGCCCCTTGCCTGGTCACTTTGAGATTGAATGCTGAAAGGGATGGACGTGACCAACCATAAGGAATGAGGCTTCTTCAAGTCCTTGTGTTTCTTGTTTTTGTTTCTTTGTTTTGTTTTTCCTTCCCCAATTTCTCCCCCGCCCCCCCCTTCTCCCCTTTGCCACTCAGGCACTGAAAAATTCCTCTCCGCCCTTTGCCTCTTTCTTTCCCTTGGAGTCAGGCTGCAACTCTAATCGCTGCTGGGTGATTAGCATGTGAAGGGAGAGGGGGGAAAACAAAATCTTTATTGGTTGCTTGCAGAGCAGGAGCAGCTGTCTGGATGGATGCTGGCTCCTGTGTTACCCTCCCTGCCACTGCTGATCTCTTTCATTGTGAATGTTTTCCTGTAAGAACAGGCAAAACACCAAGAAAATGGGGTGGGGATGAAAGTCGGAGCAGGTGGACGGTTTCTCTTGGGGAAGGAAAACAAAAATTATGGGTTTTTTCAGCATTGAACTTGGATTATGTAGAGGGGAGCAGGGTTTCAGCTCTGTGCTGAGGGCATGACAGCAGGAAAGAAAGGATAATTTGTAGTGCCAACCTCAATAGGAGCGGGAGGGACAACACAGAGCCCCTTTGATGAGTCAAGGCTGGGGATGGAGGAGGTGGCTTGAACTGGATGCTAGGAGGGGAGAAGAGACAGCTGCCACGAGTTGAGTGGCAGTGGGGACACCAGGGTGGGGAATCGTCCTTTGCAAGCCATCGCTGTCCCCTGTGAGAGGAGTCTTGGCCAGTGGAAGATGAAGGGTTTGCAGGTAGATTGGCATCTTTTTTGCTCGCCCTCTCCAAGCCCCTCAATGAGAGATGGCATCTGCAGATGCCTGGTGTGATGAGTGGCTTAAGCACTCTGAAAGCATCCTGGTGCTGGTGAATGGGCTGGGTCTTGCTGCAGTGTTTACACCTTGGGGATGGACAGTGACTCCGAAGGGACAAAGGACGTGCTGCCGGAATGGAAAACACTAGCTACTTGTTATTTGTTATGAGTCTATGATGGGAACTCCAGTCCTTCTGGGATGGGTATTCCCTGCAGGCACCAGAGCTGGCTGTGCTCAACCCCTCCTCCTCTCACTCCAGGTGTTTCCTTTTCTGAGCTCGATAATGAAAGCTGTGAGCCTGAGCCAGTTCGTATTTAGTTTCCATCATTGCTGACAGGGGTCTGCTGGTGCCTTACAAACAGCAGCAAAACACCACTGGTAGGCAGCCAGACCCGAAGGTTTAAGAGCTGCTAATGCGGTGGGAGCAGGAGGTGTATGAGGGATGGGGTGGTGGCAGGATGGGGACATTGAGAGGCAAGGATGTATTCTCAGCATACACCCATCATGCCAATAGCTACTTCTCTGGTCTAGCCCCCCACAAAGCTAGGAGATCCAGACTAGTTTTGTTTTTGGAGCTGTCTCTGGCTATGCAAATTAATCCTATATAATGTCTGGTATTCCTGACCTGTCTCTGCTCCCTTTGTGAAGAAGCTCTTAGTCAGTGCAGGTAATCCTCCATCTTTCATGTTACTTGCTCCTCAAGATGGTCTTTGGACTACTGCCCATGCCAGCCACAGTAGGACATGTTTTGATTCCAACCACAGGAAGCACTTGATCTACCAGCATCCTGTAGGATATCTTGAGCTCACCAGCCAGGCAGGACAGAGAGGAAACCTCTGAGAGCTAGATCTTTGCATCTGCTCTTAAATCATCTGTTTTGTGGTTGGGTAACTCGCTGTGATTTAGGACTCTATTTAGGCTCAAATTAGAAACATAATTTAAATAAATGGACATTGGGCAAGGAAGTCTTGATATTCCCAGAATATTTATGCCACTGAAAGTCATCTTGAGCGATGGAAATTAATTACTGCAGCTAAGGTTATTTTTTCAAACCTTTCTTCTGGAGGTAAGCTAATGCCTCACAGTTACAGTGACTTCTAGCATAGTGGATGCTAAAAACAAGACTGTTGGTAGGAATTTTGGTAGTACTGGTTAGGTCAGAACTGCAATGTACTTTAAAACTCCTTCAGCACGTGTTTGGTGCAGTGGTGATGTGATGTCTGTGTGTCTCTATTTGCAGAAAGAAAATTCTATCCATGGGGGTCAAAAATGTTATGGTTGCCACTTGTGTCTATGTACCTATATATAAATTTCAAACTCAGCAAAGCTCATCCAGCAGACATGACCAGATCCATGGAGACATCCTACAGAGACTTCCTCCTCCAAAAGTCGTGCAGTGTATACTGTAGCCTGCTGACAAAATGCTACAGCAGGCAGTCTACTGAACCTGAAATGGTGAGTATATTCATGCATAGTTGGTAAAACCTTGGAATTGATATATTTTATCTTATAAAACACATTCCAGCATGTCCTGGTTCTGGCCAGGCCACAGTTTACCTCCCCAAGCAGTCAGCCCAGGTGAGCTGAGATAGCCCATGCTGTTTTCCACACCACCTGACATCAATGCCCCATAAGAGGGGCTGGTGGGGAGGGTGCTCCTGGGTGCCTCCAGGGCAGTTTGAGTGTGGCCAGGGTGGTGGGTTGGTCTTTGTATGGTGCAGTACTCTGTGTTATCGTTGGGTCAATAAGGTACTCTGTGCTATCACCAGGTGTAAGTGAAATTTGCTGTGGGCTGTTATTTTTCCCCTCTCATAGTGATTTTGTCAGTAAACTGCCCTTATCTCAACCCATGGAGGCTCTGTCAGTTTCTCCTCAGAGAATGAGCAAGTGGCATGTGGTGCTCAGCCACTGGTTGGGGCTGAGCCACCACACGACATGTCTCAATCGTCATTGAGTTCTCAGGACTTTTGATTTTTCTCTTCAACCATAGCTAACAGCTTCTGTGTTGGCATCTGTCCTTCAGCCTGGCATGACAGTGGAGTGCCTTGTTTGTCCTCAAAGGCAGAGCTTTCTGTGGGCTTGAGATCATCATACCTTACCAGTTGAGAGATATTTTTGGCAAGAGCAGAGAAGTTTGAAGGAACATCCTTCTGGATGATTTTTATAGATATTTCCATTAAAAATAAGCTTTTGTTTAGTCAGGGTTTTCATTATACACTCACATCCTCTTGAGAGTTGAAGAATATAATGAAAAGTGTTAAATGAAACCTTTGTTTTAGCGGACACAAGCTATTTACAGTAAGTTTTAGACTGAAAGGTAGTCAGCAGAGTTTCCTTTCTGGACCTTTAAAAGATGCTTTTTCAAGTATAACAGTATGTGACAATAGAAAGAACACATTGATCACCGAGACTGGGTCTATAATTTCACAAATTTTTATTCAAGGAATCAAAGATCATTTTCTTCATGAGGAGGAAATAATATGCTTACATCTACATACACTTCTACAACACCTACTCATCCACCCCCACCTTGCAAGGGCAACCTTTGGAGAAAATCTGAGGCGAGGACACAAAACCTGGATGAACTGTACATAGCCAATATGGCTGAAAAGTGAGCGCAGGAGGGGAGTTTTGATGAAATTATAATCACAGCATTCCCATTATGAACTTGGGAAGCCAAATTCAAAGAAATCAAAGCAAAACATTTCCTGCATACATATATAACCCCACAATTCAACACAATCACAGAATCACAAGGTTGGAAAAGACCTTTAAGATCATCAAGTCCAAGCGTTCCTGTCCTGTGCTAAACCAGATCCCTAAATACCTCATCTACCCTTTTTTAAAACACGTCCAGTGTGTTCAAGCACTGCATAAATGGTTGAAGATAACATGTAGAAGGAACCACAAAGAGATCTTCATGCTGCTAGAGAGCTGAAGGATTTCTGCATGGATTCCCTTTTCTTGTGTTGGCCATACAACACAAGATCTGCTAGACCTGTTGGGTGGAGAGGCACAGCTCCAAAGGCCAGTGGTATCCTGGGCTCCATCAGCAGAGGGGTGGCAGCAGGGACAGGGAGGTGGTTGTTCCTCTCTACTCTGCCCTCGTGAGGCTCCATCTGGAGTCCTGTGTCCAGAGCTGGGCCCCAATACAAGAAAGATGTGGAACTGTTGGAGAGGGTTTAGAGGAGGGACACGAAGATGATTAGAGGGCTAGAGCACCTCCCCTACGAAGAGAGGCTGAGGGAGCTGGACTTCTTCAGCCTGGAGAAGAGAAGGCTGTGGGGGGACCTCATTGCAGCCTGCCAGTCCCTGAAGGGAGCAGAGAAACAGGAGGGAATCAGCTTTTTAAAAGGGTAGACAATGTCAGGACAAGGGGGAATGGATTAAAGCTAAAGGCAGGTTTAGATGAGATATTAGGGGGAAGTTCTTTACAGAGAGAGTGGTGAGGTGCTGGAATGGACTGCCCAGAGAGGTGGTGGATGCCCCATCCCTGGGGGTGTTCAAGGCCAGGTTGATGGGGCCCTGGGCAGCATTGTCTAGATCATGCCTGGAGGTTGGTGGCCCTGCCTGTGGCAGGGGGTTGGAGCTCTGTGATCCTTGGGGTCCCTTCCAACCCAGAACATTTTATGATTCTATAGGGATGGAGCAGCAACACTCCTATGCTGGGGGCACATCAGGTGAACCCTTCTGCTGCTCCAAACCTAAGGGTGTCCCTAGAAAAGTGAGATAACTGGAGGATTTGAGGATAAACTTTCAAGCCTGGCTAACGAAGCTGCTGTGCTGTCCTGTCCTGGCATGGGGGAGCCACCTTTGTGCCCAGTGTCTGCAGGAAGCTAAGAGGGTGTGATCCAGCAACACAATGCTCTGCCAAGCATTGTTGCCAAGCACTGCAGTGACCTGTTGCTGGAACCCTCTGAAAGCCACCAGGTGGGGAAAATCAAGCCCAAGGTCCTTGATATTCCTTTGTGACTAGTCATAAAGCATGTCCCACCTTACCTTTGCTAATGCACGAGGCGGGGATTTGGCGTACAGCGAGTACAAGGTGGATGTTAAACCGACCAGGAGTCAGGTTCAGTGAAAGAATCTGTGCTTTGTTTGCACAAAGGGAAAGCAAATAGTCACTGGTGTCATGTTCCTTCCAGGCAAATAGCATGCTGCCTGCACGTTGCTCCCCCAGAGTGCATCAGTCTAGTCAGGAGTGCTCACAGACACCACTTCTTCCCCAAAAATTGGACTGTATCATTTCCAGTACTGCTGCAGACTCAGTTTTTCCTCCACAAGGGATTAATATTTTGAAGTAGCTCAGACACTAAGTATGTATCCAGACTATTCAGTTTGCAAAAGACACTTGCCAGTATTTTATTGTGGTGATTAAAGGGTTTGGGGACACGGATTGGTGGCCCCACCATGACATTCCTGCTCTCCAGGTGAATTGGTGATGTGAAATTTGAACACGTAAGTCTGATCCCAGAGCTCAGGCTTAGTTGCATAAAATTGTGCATGGAGGTAACCTTGGCCAGACACAAACTCCTTCTGTGCTCCTGGTTTTGTTCCTTCAGGAAGCATTACCTGAAAATCACTTCATCCCTGCAGCTGGACCTGACAAAGCTGGGATTTGAGAACTGGTCTAAGATCCCTTTTGGAATACAGAGTGGACATGGCCACCAGCTCTTAAGCACTTGCACATTTAAGAAATAGAGCCAAAGGGAAAATACATCTGAAAGAAAATAAGATATCTGCTGTTTGGCAGTTCAGTCAGTCTCTCTAGTTGCATCAAAGGCTATTTTTCATTTTCAAGATCCTAGAGGAAGGACCTTTCCTTGGAGGTGCCCTACATGCATATATGTCCACAGAGGGTCATCCACAGCAGACTGAGCACAGGGGTATGTCCCAGGAGCATAGGTAGGATTTCTGACTTTGCTGCTGATGCAGGGAAATGAGATCTCTCATTTGCATTTGTATTTGCCAGAAGGACTTACATAAATCTAGATGATCTCCATAAGAACAGAGAAACACCATCCAATGGATATCAGTTGGAAAGTCTGCATTGAATGGTGGAAAAACATAGCATCAAAAGAGGTGTCTTACCTTCATTTGGGGAACATTTTTGCCTCACAATCTATACTCAGAAAACAGAGTTTAAATCAAGACACTCAGATATGTTTAACAAAAAATTTAAAAGTTTTTTTGTTTTGGTTTGTGGTTTTTTGGTTTTTGGGTTTTGGGTTTTTTTTTTTCAGAAATAGGAAAGCAAGTAAAAATCATGTCAGGTTGAGTCATCAGTCTGTGTCTTAAAATTAAACACTTCATGTTATAATCAGATGGCTTTTTTGCTTATCCCTGCAAAGTCTTAAGAAAGGTCAACTTAAATCATGGCCAATTTTGCAATTTAACACTTCATATTTTCAACTTGGAAGTGAATCCAAAGGATAATTTTTTTTAACAAGCTCCAACTTTTTTTAAAATTTCATTTTTAAGACCTTTTCTTTGAGCAGTTCACAGACAAATTTGTAGTACCTTCCAGTAGAACCCTCACCAGCACAACTCAGTCTGGAGGAGGATGTCTCTCTACACTTAGATTGGACTGTTTAGCTCTGTCAGTCTTCAGGTAGACATATAACAGGAGCACAGTTTTAACTCTCTCTTCCTGTGGGGTGACTTAAGCAACTGGGAAAAGGGCACCTGTCAACATTGAAAGCCCATATTTGTAGAGTCATGCCAGTGAGATGCCATTGCCATTTCAAGTTAAAAGAGGAAAAAAAAAGATAAAGTAAAGGACATGTTTTTGGACAAAGAAAATGGACAATTATATCTCCTATCACTTGTGGGTGAACCCCAAAGTATTCTCTTTGGAAACAAAAAAGGCTAATTTAGCCCATCTAATTTATTTTTTTTTGGCACAGGTAAGTGACCATCTGAGAAATACTGACTGCTGTGGTCAGTCCTACTGCAATGAGAAGCCAAGAGAGGGAGAGGAGGCGGAGGGATGGCTTCCCAGGGGCTGCATCATCCCTCTGCAGAGCATAAACAGGTTGCGGGTGGGGATTGCATCTCAGAAGTGTGACCTGGCCCGGTGAAGTTCTCAAGGAGGTATGAAGACCCTGTTCACACTTTACGAAGCAGAGGACTCATTGTACATATCTGAACGGAACACTATGTGTACTTCTCTCTTTTGCACTGTCAGCCTACCGAGCTGCAAGGAATGTGATCCTCCTCCCACTTCCTTTTTATCACCACTCTATTTGTAGATCTGTAACTGTCTTGGATCTGCCTTCGTAATCCTGACGCAAACCCATCAGATCTGTGGGGTGAATTATTACTTTAATTGGGACACTCTGCTTGGCTCTTCTTCCACAAGATGATTCTAGTTGCAGGAACAAGAGGAACATGTTTGGGAGGAAAAAGCTTCAGTTGTCTCTGTAGTGATGTCTATCTGTGTTGTCAGTGTACTTCACAGTGTAATTCCAACCAATCTCACCCACTCATTTGAGGGCAGAGACAGCTCAAAATCAGACACAGAGAAATCTTCAAAACTCATCAGCATAAATGGATGTGTGGAGAGCTACGGGTCAGAGACGAAGGAACAGTCAGGAGCTATTTCTCTGCTAGGAGATGCCATCACATAGATCTGTACCACTTCTTGAGCATCCAGCCCAGCAGTGGCTATCACTCAAGGTCCAGTGATCCACTTGTTGATAGTCAGTGTCCTGGCATGGCCAAAGAGGGTCTCTGCAAGGCAGTTGTGTGGGGTGGAGAGGGGTCACACCATGCACACATCTTACATTCAGAGCAGCAGCGATAAGGACCTGCTGGAAGGTGTTTGGTCCCTGTTGGGCAATACTTTTCTAAACACCTACCCTCTTTCTTTTAATGATGCCATTAAGATATTTTAAAGACTGATATGCTACAAAGACTTGTATTAAATCTGTACATTGCCTCTTTGCAGGTTAAGTGCACTGTAAACAGACTACCCAGGCATCTTAGACACATAGTCATTCGATTGCTTGCAGTAGGAATCTCGCAGATGCAGGCACTGGGGAGGAATGCCATGGGAGTGAGATGGAGAAATTACCTGCATGCCAACGAGTTGAGTCAGCCTGGGACTGAGTTTACTTATCAGGGAGAACTGGTACATAGTGGAACATTGTTTAAACATAAAATCCCATCTGTGTCAATGAAGTAGGAGAATGTAAATTACAGTGAGTAGAGGGAGGGGAGACTGGCATGTGGGAAGGCAGAGAAATAAAAGGCAGATTTCACTTTGTCTTCAAACCAGAGCCCTGAAAAGGAGAGGGTTGAATTTAAGGCATAAGCACTGGGGCTGGGACAAACAAAGGAGCTCAATGGAAAGAGGAACAAATTAAAAATGTACCTATGTTTATGTAAGCATTGGGCCATATTAGTGGAGGAGACCAGGAGCTCCAGATGTGGTTCTCTGAGCAAGCACAGTTCATTCCTAACCCTCCTCCCAGTCCTGTGAAGACACAGAGACAGATTCTGCTTTGGTGTAAAAGATATATATATATATATATATATCTTATATGTAAAAGATATATATATATCTCAGGAGGAAAGGTTGAGTTACACCAAAGTAAAAATCTAATCCCACATGCAAGACAAACAGGGTCAGCAGCAACACTACTCCTTCTGCTCTTTCATCTCAGCTTTCCAGTCAGTGTATTGTTGTTATACATTGGATTTTAATCCTGAAGAATGGGCTAAATGGCAGCTGATGGATGAGACTCTTTGACCTGCAGCAGTGATGAAGAGGTTACTTTTCCCCTTGCCCCCCACTCAGGAATATCAGCACTGGCTGGCCCGTCAGTAGGGCTCTTTTCTAACACAGCTCTGCTAACTCCCTGACATCTGTAGGAAAGGTTAGCATTTACTGAGCAAGTAATTTTGCACAATATGTTGAGGAAAACGGCTGTAGTTCCAAGACAAGCAGCTGATACTGCCATCAGGTGTTCCTCAACTCTGTTCTAATGATGATGATATTGCACAAAAAAGCTTCCCGTAAAATTCATACTGAAACTACTCCAGGAAAAGGTCATAGAAGCAGCTGCTTTCTTTGTTGCCACAAAACTCTGTAGGACTATGTATATTTATATATGTATATATGGAAATAACTGAGGTTCATAGTGCTCTCTTTGCGTCAGTATTTACTGGCAAGTTCTTATCTCATACTTCCTAGATCTACCTGCCTTCTAGCAAGGGAAGAGAGGTACTACCCAGTAGAGGAGGATTAAGTTAGGGACTATGATGGCAAGCTAGGCATGAACAAGTCCATGAGAAAGTAGAGAACACATTCAAGGTGGATGATAGAGTTGCCCAATGTCATTGTGAGGTTGTTTTTTGTTTTGAATGACTGGCAACTCCAAGAGTTTCCTGGTGGAAAAAGGCAAACATCACACTCAGCTTCAAAGGAGCAAGTAAAAGGCTCCAAGGAACTTAAATCAACTTTTCTTCAGTCCTTGGGAAAATAATCGAGCAACTCCCTCTGCAAGCTACTTCCAGATATGTGAAGGACAAGATGGTGACTGTGAACATTTAGCATGATTTACTGAGAACAGACTGTGCTTGGACAAGTTCTTTGACCTCTGTGAGGACCCAACAGGCAAGAGCAGCTGGTGTTATTTACCTCTACTTGAGGAAGGCTTTTGACATCATCTTACACAGTGCCTTTATATTCAAATTGGAGAGAGATGTGGACTGGATGGGTAGGCTATAAGAGTTATGCAGAAGATGGAGATGGGCATTGCTTAGAGAAAACAATCCTGAAAGGTGCACAGTGAAATGGCAAGAAACAAGTAAAAAAAGTTGCAGAAAAGGAAGTTCTGGCTGGATTGAAGGTGCAATTCTTCACCATGGGAATAACTGGGTATTGCAACAGCTGAGGAACCTCCTTCTTAGAGCTGTTCAAAGTCTGACTACATAAGATCTTGCACAACCAAACCTAACTTTGAAGTTATCCCTGCTTGATATTTCCAGGCTATGATTGAATGATGGTCTATAGTTATGCATCAGTGTGCTCTTATCAGTGACTGTCAGAATCCAGTCTTTGTGTTCCCCAACAGAGGTATAAAAATGCTTAAAAAAGGTTATGCAAAGAATAGCATGATATGGGAGGAATCACAGGATTTTATTTCCTGAAATCCGTGAATTCCAGCAACTTCCAGAGGCAACCTATGTGCACTGTGATAGTGAATGATACATAAGCAGAAATACTTGCAAGAGAGAAACAGATAAAAGATAAAAGAGCCTGCTAATGAAACTGTATGTCCAAAGAGGTTTAACTTAGTTAAAAGGGGGAAGCTTTCAAAAAGAAGACTATAAGAAAGGGCAAAAGGTGTAAAATGATTACAGATGGCACAGCAAATTCTTTGAAGGCAACAAACTAGACACTGAGAGGAAAAATATGCACTCTGTATTAAAAAATGGTTTTATAAAAGACCAGACCTTGATAAATAGACAAGCGGTTAATAAGAGACTAAAAGTGATTGAAACAAAAAGAAAACCCTTAGAAATATTTAAATGAGAAATAGGAAAAGAGCTTAATGTCTGGGGGTTTAACATAAAACAATAAAGTGTGACAAAAAAGGTTTTGAGATCTATTTTACTAATGGAACAAAATAGTAATAAGCCCTTCCTTAAACTTAGCGATGCGGGAATCTGCCAGGAACTCTATGGGACTCAGACATAAATAGAATACAAGAGATGTGCAAGGATGACACAATCACTGTGTAGAACAGAAAGGCTTGATGAATTTTTCCATCCATGTTAACTAGGGAGTGGTTTAAGATGGTTCCAACATCAACATTTATCTTAGGGAGGAAGAAGGAACAGGTCAATCAAAAGAGTGATTCCTAGCAGAAAGGTTAGTAAAATAAAATTGTAAAAAATCAATGAAAAGAAAGGAAACATGAGTGAACGGTTCTAGGGGTATGGAGATATGAAACGACTGTATTACTAATTTTGGTATGCAACTTCTCACTTCAGTTATAGTTGGCTGGGGGGGAATATAAAACAGCAATTGTGTTGTGAATTTTTGAGAAGGGCACCATGAAGGATCTGGCAACCCATGGTTCAGTAATGCTGACATCTGTTTTAAGGTCACTGGAAGGGTCTATGATGAGGAACACCATCCATCGCCTCAGGGCCAAATGCAAAATATTGAGGAAGAGGCAACAGAAATCAAACTGTTTTGAAGGACTTTGTGAACATGTGATAGAATGATCCAGCTGGTGTAGTGGAAATGGAAAAGTTCTCAGGAAGATCTTTCAACACAGGATTCAAAACATGAAATTGTTGTCAGGTGGATTACTCTCATGGATTATTAATTGATTAAAAGGTAAGAAACAAAGGATTGCTTGGTTTTGATTATTGAAAGAAGAGTCCTGCAGGGTTTTCCAGTGGGACCTGTGTTCTTGAACACACTTATAAATGATTTTGAAAAGATTGACAATAAAGGAGCAATAAAATTCACTGATGACACAGAATTACCCATGGTAATTGAAACTAATACTCCCATGAGGACTTGTAGGAACATTTCAAACTCTTGAGACAGTGGGCAACAGACAGGTGGAACTGAGTGTTGGTAAATGCAAAGTAATGAACTTGTGGGAAATGCAGCTCTAAACATTTATACACAGTGATGGTCTCTAGAATAGCTATTTCCACTCAGAAAAGAAATCTTAGTGTCAGAGCTCAGGGGAACTGAATGTTATAAGTTACTGGAAGGGAATAATGAACAAAGCAGAAAGTAGCAGCATAGACCTGCTTAAATCTGCAGTGCATCCATATCTTTTGTATGAAATCACTCCAGTTTCTTTTCTAAAGCCACATTTTAATACTCTGAACAGTGGATGAAGAACAGTGAAGGTGAGTAGGAAACAGTTACTCACCATTATTCATAACACAGGAACTAGGAAGCATCAAGCAAAATGAACAGGAGTCAGACTGGAAGACAAATGAAAGGAAATACTTCATCACTCATGCTCATATTAATGCAATTCCTTCTCTCTGAGTCACTAGGGTGGGATCCATCTGACCTAACTTTAAGAGTGGGCTCACCCCACTTGAACTGGGTATCTTTTGTGCTGGAGGCCACTTCTCAGCTGGGGACTGAGACTCCAGTCATAGTCAACAGATAGTCAGGAGCAGTAGGCATGTGATTCACCTCTCCCACTACAGATATTTGTGTTAGCAGAGGATGCATCATACCTCATTGTCCACTAACTGTATTGTCCAGCTCCCTATTGTGTACACAGAAGCATGGAATCATAGGATGATTTGGTTTGGAAGGAACCTTTAAAGATCATCTAGTCCAGCCCCACAGCCATGGGCAGAAGTATCTTTCACTGAATCAGAATATTCAGAGCCCCAACATGACTGAACATTTTCAGTGATGGGGTGTCCAACCTGTTCCATATTCTCACCACCTTCATCATAAAAGATTTCTTCCCTATATTCAGTCTAAATCTAGCCTCTTTCATAGAACAGAATCACAGAATTGTTTAGGTTGGAAAAGACCATTAAGGTCACTGAGTCCAACTGCAAACCTAACAATGCCAAGTCTTGTAAGAGTTGTGTTCTAGACCCTTCACCAGGGTCTTTCCTGTGTCTGCTCCAGCACCTCAGTGTCTTTTTTGTTTAGAATTTCTGTTCAAAACCATTACTCCTCATCCTGTTACTACAGGCACTGATAAAAAACCCTCCCACAGTCACTGTTATAAGCCCTCTATATATTAAAAGGAGGCAATAAATTGTCCCCAGAGTTTTCTTCTCTCCAGGCTGAACAACCTGAACTCTCTCAGTCTCTTTCCATAGCAGAGGTGCTCCAGCCTTCAGATCACCTTTGTGTCCTCCTCTGGACTCACTCTAACAGTTCCATGTCCTTCTTGTATTGGGGACCCCAAAGCTGGATACAGTACTGCAGGGGCATCTCATTAGAGCAGAGTAGAGGGGGAGAATCCCCTCCCTAGACCTCTGGTCACACCGCTTTGGAAACAGCCCAGGACACAGTTGGCTTGCTGGGTTGCAAGTTCATGTTGACAGCTCATGTCCAATTTTTCTTTCACCAGTCCTTCTCCACAGCAGACAAAAGGAGCCCACCATGGCTAGTTCAGTTATAGACTTGGTGAGGACATCACCCTTCAGACAACTGAACCCCTTCCAGTGTTGTACTGGAACAGCAGCTGAGTGGATTTGCCTGCAAATGGAGCTCAAACAACTGAGATAGGTGCTCTAAGAGAAGGATAAAAGGCAGGCAGAAATCCCATTCCCCAGTGATTGCCTTGATGACAGGCATGTCCAACAGCCCCAAGCTGCTAGGAAAAAAAAATCCCCAAACCTTAAAACTGCTGTTGCTTCTTTTTTTTTTTTTT
>VZTU01026897.1:250447-299034 GCA_013400835.1 Zapornia atra
TTCTTTTTTTTTCCCCAGAAGGTTGACCTTAAAGGGCAACATGCTCCAATCTGTCTGGTTTACAGGCAGATAAGAGCCACATCCTGAGTCTGGGTGGATAAAGGGGAAGATAAGTTGCTTTCATGGATGTGTCTGGGAAAAGGATAAATTATCTACTTTACAGGCTCTTTGTTGCTCCTTGCCCAATTCAGGGCTGTATCACTGGCAAAGCAAACACGTGCTTGTAATGGAGCGAAGTGCTGTACATCACAGCAGGGCCATTGCTCTTCTGACTGGGCTGCACACTCCATACTCACAGCAAATGTCAAGTGAAAATGGATTGAGATGGGAAACACAGAAAAAGAGGGTCAGTGTTTTTCTGCTGGTTTTGATACTGGTAGTAGAAGGAGAGGTGAGTAATTATGTTCATCGAGCAGAAGTGTCAATGAGATAAGGAAACCTGCCGCATGTGCAAACAGGTCTCATTCCTAAAAATGCCTATTTTTGTCATGTGCCAGTCCCTGCCTTCCTTCAGCTTTTGATTCTGTCAGCCAGAGCAGGCAAGAGAAGAAAGCAACAGGCTTCTGGGACACCTGAGTTAACTCCTACCTCTACTGGCTATGCCTGCACGTGTCATTTAAAAATCTTTAATCCTTCTGTCTTCTCAAATAGGAACAGTGTTTTTTTCTAAGTCTCTAAGGCACTGTGGGAGCAAGCTTTGATTTTATTATGCTTTCATGTACAATGAAAACATAGTCTCTTTTGGGCTACTACGCACTCCAGCCTTATGAATAGCTAGACAAGAAATGCACGATGAAGTAGCAAAGCCCAGTTCAAACGGCTCCCAGAGCTTCCTTCCTGAGACTCGCTCAGCCTGCAATCTAAATCTGCTTTTCCCAGAGCCTCTCGTTCACCTCCCATGTATGTGGGTCATGCAGAGGATCATTAGCTTCTGTAAGTCAGAGCTCAGCAGTCTTTTATCAATGCAGCAGTGACAGGAGGCATGCTAGCCTTGTACCTTTCAATATCTCAATCTCATCTATGCCTGCATACCCATAGCGCTGAGAGATTATTGATCAAGATTTTGTATGGTCAGCTGGGTTGGCACTGGTTGTAATTCAAGTAGTGAAGCTCTCAGTGGTCTGGTGTGATACCTTAACCCAGACCATTCCTCTGTGCATGGAATGTCTTGTACAGTATATCCATACTGATGGGTGTAGGTTAGATATATAAGACTACACATCCCTGACAGGCTAACTTGATCAGCGGAATTCTCCAGATGTCTTAGGTTGACACGTGCACATAGGGTCTAAAGTGACTGAAGGACCTTGGCTTAGAAAGCTGTGACCCACCAGCTGAGCCCCCAGTAACTGCTTGCATGAGTGGTCTTGGCCAGTCCCACTGCAGGTATAGTACAGGCTGACACGCTTTGGCAGGACGTTATGTGTTATGACTGTAAATATGGGTAGTTAGTTACAGCAGATCAGATGATGGGTTAATGGAAAAGGTTTTACTCATTGATAACATCAGAGCTTGTAATAGTGACCCTACCCTTCCTAGTATTTTTTTTTTTAAACGACTTCCTCCAAGAATAAAGCATTCCTGAACATAGGTCCTCCCAGTAGCCCTGGGAAGGATATGTCCTTATTAAAGCAGATGGTGATTCACCCCAGTGAAGGCTTTTTGTCCTTTATATAGATCTTTCTTAGTCTTAAGAGTGCTTTTAACCAGCTCCTGACAAGATGTCGGTGGAGAGTGAGAGCAACTTATGCCAGTGGGCTTGTAGCTTGATGCCCCCATCCAATGTGCTGAACAACTGCATTTGTAACATCAACTGGGGTTATTTTAATTTTTTAAAATATGTAAAATATTTGAAACTGAAGGAACATTCAGTCTTGTTCTCCCTGACAGGTATCTCCAAGGGCCACACCATAAGAGACTACAAGTTCTTAGGAGGCAAATAAGCTTTTAGTCTTGGCATGACATTCATAAGGGCTTTGCTTTCACTAACTTCAAGGTCTTCCATCTGATCTGGTCATCTCTGCTCCCTTAATATCTAAAGGAGAACAGACACTTTGAGGGACCAGTTCACCCACACAGGTTTGGCTATCTGTTACAGTATGAAATGAGCTGCATTCTGGAGTTGCCCATTTTGCTTTGTGCAGGGATCCTAGTCTTTTTCACCAGGTAAAACCCCATTTTAAGTTATGAACAGTTTTAGGGACATTATTGGGAGAAGCAGACCTGTGAGTTTTGCTCTTGGCTTGAGCTTTGGTAGGAGTCAGCTCACAGGGTCGCAGACTACAGGTTGAAAGGAACCTCATGGTGTCTCCCTGATTCTTGTGCCACGATTAACTCCAAAGGTTGCTTAGAAAATAGAAGCACTGCCAATGGGCTGAGCTACCTGAAAAAGGGCCATCTTGAATTAGTGTATTAAATAGGAAGGCAGCAAAGATGGGCACGCAAGGTCACCACTACTTTTGAAGGTTACCTTGATGTTTAGCAATGACCATCAGGAGAAACATTCACACCAGGAACTAATGACTTGAAAAGAAAGGGCAACACATCACCTAATAGAAAGTAGAGGTCCGTTGGCATGTTTTATTCTGCACTTTCTCAGGTGTATTCTTACTGTAACCAATGGGAGCCAGGATGTTATCTCTGGGAAGACATGGGGAAAATGCTGTGAGTTTTCTCTCTGGCTTTCCTAGCACAGATACTTTTCAAGACTAAATGCTGACAGCTTTGTCTTCATTTGGAGGAATAGACTTTGTCTACACAGCCATGGAAATAGGCTTAAACATGTGAACCCCCACAGTCTCTTTGCTTTCCATCCACAACAACTATTGCTGGCCTGGTGTCTGTTCAGATTCAAATATCCTCTTAAGAACAGAGTGGAGGAGTGGAAGTCACTCAGCTCAGTCCAGGTCTGGCCTAGCAAGAATACACACACCTGGAGTAAAATCACAGCAAGAGCTAATATCTCTTCTGAGCTCTTTTATGTCACTGTGAACCATGGAGAGGTATTTAAGGGGGTATATATCGAACCCAGAAGTATTTTTATCTGCTAGCAAAACTATTTTGCAGGAGTATCATCCTCCAGAAAGAGAAAAATGTGGCATCCTGAGTCAGCACTCTGTAGTGAGCAAGGGCAGAAGCAAATGAGATATCCAGGCTGTGATTTCTGCCTGCTTGTCCCAGGAGAAGATTCTGAGACAGGTTTAAATATCTGTGCATTTGCATCCATGGGTTCAGCTTGCATGTGCCTGTGCATGTATGCAGACCACTCTGAATGACTTTAAGGTTTTCTACGACTTGGGAACTGCTGAGCTAAACCCTTTCAGTGGCCCCAGTCCCTGGAATATCCATGCAGCTGCCAAGGAAAATCAATGGAAATAGAGAAGTGGTGGAGCCAGACTTCTGTTTGAAATGAGTTTTTGCCACTGGGACTTGGGACTGAAAAAAGCTTTAAGTATTGAATATGTCATGATTATGATAAAAGGTCTGTCTTCAGAAGGAAACACTTTCTCAGAGCCCTGACTCCATTTCCTCTGGCTATTTGTTCTTTATCTAGTCCTCTTCATCAGAAACGCTCTGTATGGGAGCTCTAAGGCATCTTCTGATCTACTTTGTCCCATCAGAGGATGAGCTGTGATCCATAAGATGGAGTTTGGTCTTTATGTAGCTGGGATGGAATCTATTATTTCCTTTGAAAATTGTAACTCTGCCTTTCAATTGGCATTGGAAATGGACTGTCCCTCACTTCAAAAGACTAAGAGAATCTCTTATCAAATATCTTCAAAAGCTGTGAAAGGAAGACTGGGAAATGCCAGCCAATTTCCTCTGTTTTTGTAGTAACTTGTTTGTGATTTTTTGAGTCCCACTCTGGAAAAGCAGTTGGCTTGAATTAATATGCAGTGCTCCTGGGTTTTGCTGTTCGTGTGTATGTGCACTTTATCTGATTCCCGGAGGTTGCCTCAGACTTGTTTTCTCAGAAAGGATTGAATTGTTTATTGATCTTTGCTATTGTTCTGCATTAGTGTGCTCCTCTGATGCAAGTTCTCACTTCTCACTTTGCTGGAAAGAAGTGCTCAATTAAAAAAAAAAGAAAAGCAAAAAACCCCAAAGCAAACCCACCCCTTGTATTTCCTATTTTGAAGAAAAGCAACAGTGCTGACTCAGAACTGAAGAAAACTGTTGTGATATAACAGGGTAGGGCTTACCTGGGTGGGTGATGGAGAAAGGGAGCTGTGTATCCCGACTCATATCTGTGCTGTGTTGCAAGGGAGTGGTTGCAGGAATATTGCCTCCCACACCCCCTCACATAACGTCAGCCTTCAGTTCAAACCTGTTGGATTATTGTACTTGCAGAGAAGGGAGGATGAGGCTGGTAGAAGATGAGACTGTCTGCATCCTTCTTGCCTAAAACTGCGTCTCAGAGTGATAGTGGAGATGTCTCTAACTTGGTGGCTCTGATCCCTTTCTTGGTATTGCAGCTCTACTCTGGAGGGGGTCACCAAGGCTGGGCTAAGGATGGGCAGGGTCAACTTTTCCAGGACAAGGAAGGAACAGATAGCCACAACCCTCCTGTCCTCTGTCAACGGCAGACTTTTCTTGTGAAGTCTTGGAGAAGAGGTTGTGTAACTGACGTGTCCCTTCTGACCCAAGGATCAACTGCATCCGGGTAAAGACTAGGGGAGTGGGAGGCCATATCTCCTTGCTGGACTAACTATAAAGGGGAGTTTCATAAGAAAAGAGAAATGCAGCTAGTAGGTGTGGGTACCTGGCTCTTCACCGCCTCATGGCAGAGAAACAATCCCTGAAGAACACACATGCTGGAGGCTGGGCTTGTCCTCTAAGAGACATTAGTGGGACACAGAGATATTGGTGTGAGTCTCTTAACAGCAAGACCTGCCAATCAGATCAGGCTGCCTAGACACTAGAAGACCTGAATAATAAATGAGACAACAAACTAGACAACTAGGAATAATGAAGGAGTGAAGAGAGAGGAGGGAACAAAGAGAGAGGTCCTAGAAATACCTCTGATGACGTATTCAGCACCTATGAGTAATCAAGGCCTTCCACTTCCTGATGAGGATTTAGAGGGCTTCTTTCCTAAAAATTCACTGCCCTTCCCCCGTGCTTTTAGTTCCTAAAGGGATAACTTTCTTAGCTTTTCACCATTTATCCTAATTCAGATTGCTATGTCTGGAGACTTCATCAGTCACAACTGACCAAGAAGTGTGACTGCATTTTAGCCTTTGCCTGAACTTTCTGGGCCAACCATCCCTGCAAATGGCATTGTAGTGATATCAGGCCTTCGAAGTGGTGCAACAAAATGACATAGAAAGGAGTGTTTATCACTCCTTATCACAAATCTCACCCCACAGTCGCTCTCAACAGTCTCTTCATACAGGATCACTTGTCCCTGTGGGCTTGTTAGGGTGCGCTGCTCTTCTTTGTATTTTGTGCTATCCTTTATTTCAGGGACAACAAAGAAGACCTAAACATAGACCTGAGGCTCAGATACACCAGGTGAAAATCCTCAGTCCAGTCTGATGAGCCAAACGTGCTGAGGTGGTGGAGGGAATCTGCCAAATTCTTATGCTTGAGTTTCATTGTTGGGTGAGTGGGCTGTATTTCCTCCCCAAAAAAACCAAACATCCTGGTGAGCCACACATCTGAAAACAGCACTGCTTCACCTGTCTAGACACCATGTATGTGTTCAGACCAATTCTTTCTTCTTTGTGACCCAGGAGAGATTACCCACACTTGGTAAAATTTTTTGTGTGGCTCTTAACTACATGCTGTATAAAGAATACTTCTCTTGGGGATCCAAGAAGAGATGAAAAAGTCTTTAAATGAACGTATTATACTTAAAACACAGTTCTAGTGGTGTGTCAGAGGGCAGTGCTTGTTCTGTGGTCACCTGCCACATGCTGTGAGGGCCAAGAGTTCTGGGAGGATGGCTGGGATAGACTCCAAGGCCACTGTTTTGAAAGCACTGAATTACCACCTAAATTTCCACCAGCTGTTGTGACATTAAGACTCATGAGGATATGTATAGTAACTTATTTCACAGGCTGCATCTGCACTAGCCTGTTAAACAGACAGGTCATGGGCCCAACATGGGAACTTACAAGGTTGGGTAGTCCTTCACCCTGTACGCTGGTCATCAAACTGACTTGTGAAATGTTTGGTGTAGTTGTAGCTATGGGGGGTGGTTAGTAGGTCACTCATACACACTCATATTCATATGTATGCACACACTCACTACACATATTTCATAGAATCATAGATGGTTTGGGTTGGAAGGGACTTTTCACCTGGTTCAATCTCCCTGACATGAGCAGGAACATCTTCAACTAGATGAGGTGGCTTACTACCTTGTACAAGCTGGCCTTGAATGTTTTCAGGAATGAGACATCTACCATCTCTCTGGGCAAACTGCTCTAGTGTTTTACCACCCTCATTGTAAAAAATTTCTTCCCTATATCTAGTCTGAATTTACCCCCTTTTTGTTTAAAACCATTACCCATTTGTCTTATCACCCTGTTAAAAATCTGTCCCCTTCTTTGCACACACACACACTTCACTACAAGCATGGATTTCAATATTTTTTTTAGATTTTAATTTATTTCTCCCCCCCCCCAGGAATTGTCTAACCTTTCAGTTTTAGAATTGAGCTTTTTTTTTTGTCAAAAAGTTGTTTCTCTTTTGGTTTGTTTTGGGTTTTTTTTCCCCTTCTGGGACTTTATAAAAAAAAAAGGAAACAAACAAAAATATACTAAAAACCCACTATAACAAAACACTTTCATGAACAAAACAAACAGCCAAACAAAAATTTGGTCCCTTGAAAAAACATCTTGTGTATTCCAAAGAAAATATCACTTAAAACGCTGGTTTATTTTTGACAGCATTTTAGAAAGAAGAAAAAAAAATCAACTCCTTGAGTAGTGCTGTTCAAAGCTCAAAATACAAGAAGTTGAAAGCCTACAGGAAACCTTCAGAGATAAAGGTCACCCAGACCCCCCATGAAGGGAATCAAATTTTAAGTAGGCATAAGATTTATGGTGCTTTGCTGTCTTGCAAGGATTTAGTAAATGTCTTTCTCAATCTACTCCATAGTTTACACTGTTCTCCACAGACTAGGCATATTTTTTTATACCACACATTCCTGTGCAATTTCCAAACAGAAATTGAATTTCTTGAGATTGGTAATGAAAGAACCATTTAATTTTGTTGGGGAGAGAAAAAAACTCTGCAGAGGATGAGCACAGGATCTGCTTATGGACACCGCGGGGGCTGTGAACTGGCACCAACTTGTACCTGCTAACCTTGTGGGAATGCATGTGTAAGGGTTGGTTTATTTGCTTTCCTCACAGTCATTTCAAGTACAGCTTTCTGATCTCCAGCAGAGCAACTGTGGCCTTCAGGTACCTCAGAATGAGCAACACTGCTTTGATATATCACTGTTTTAACACAGCAGCCATTTGGCACGGTGGAGTGTGACAGAAGGGTAAGTTCAGTAAGGGTTACCTGGAGGAAAATATGGGGTAGAAGTAGGTCCTGGGTTCCTGATGACACATAGGTTTGTAGGGAGCAAAGAAGTTCAGGACAGGAGCTGAGAGAAGGAACTACCAGGAAAATAGGGGAGAATGCTACATCTTCCTAACACACTTTAGAGGATGCCCTGCCTAACTCACAGTCAGGGGTGTTTTAGCTATCACTGAGCTGTATTTAAGCACCTAGGTGCATTAGCCCACATCCAGCCAAAAGGCACCCTAGACTGTGCTTATATTGGGGAAAAATCCTCCTGAGGGGCAGATGGGCCTCTTCACATAGCTTGCCACATCCACTGACCTGTGTCCTTTCTGCAATACATCAAATGAGCCAGGCTGCAGCAGCTCTTCCAGAGATTTGTGTGTAGGTCTGGGATACTTTTTTCCTTCATTATTTTATATATACCTTCTGCTTCCAAGGTCTCAGCATCTAAAAGTATCCCCTTGTCAACCTTGGCAAAGGAGAAAACCAGGGTGGGAGATGCAGCAAGGACATTTTCCTTGTCCTGCCAAGACCTCACCATTTGGCAGCCTATTTGTTCCTTGAACACTGTTTGGAGCACACAGACTTTAAACATTTGGGGTTTTCTTTTAAGATATTCCCCTCTTCCTCTTTCTTTTCCCCTTCTTAGGGAGGTCTGTTTGGCTTTGGTAGGGCAGCCTTATGACGTCTGCAGGAGGAAAGCTGACAGAGGAGTGTCTGCAAGCAGATCCCAGGGGAGGGGTCCAAGCAGGGCAAGCACTTCTAATGTGCCCCTCCATATATTCTCCAACTTCCAGTTATTTTCAGTGCTTTGCCTAGCTAGTAGACCCTGAGGGATCTCTCTTTACAATACTTGTCTTCTAAGGTATGAGACCAGATGTCTCAAGTGGAGACACAACCTCTTAAACATTCATATTTAATAACATTTATTTTTCAACTCCATTAAAGCAAGCTGGAAAGTGGATTCTCTTTACCAAACAGGGAGGAAGAGATTTCATCAGGGCAGACTCCAGCAGGCTGACCGTTAGTCAGAGATCTGATCTGTGTTGACATGTGTATGTTGCAGCTTCATCTTTAACCCCTGTCCTCATGGAGCCAGCTGGGAGATGAGGCTGGTATTAACCTTTCCTCTCTACAGGACGCCCACAGCTATCTGCTTACTGAAAAGTTTTCTTTTTCTCTCTTTTTTTAAAATTAATTATAGTGATTTCAGGCAGCTGTTGGCATCTTCCTGCTCCTCCTGTTAACACGAGACTTGTAAGGAGGGTCTCTTTTCAGGAAGGCAGCTGTTTTTTCTCATTCTTTCACTTAATTAGGATGTGAACTTCCACTACAAAAGACGTCAGGATTCACATTGGGCTGTCTGTGTTGAGGAGTCATCTGAATTAGATGTCTGCAGGGAAAACAAGTGATGCTTAGATACTGATCAATGGTCAGGGTTTGCATTGTGCAGCCCGTTAGCGTTTGCTGAATCTTGTAGAAATTTATTACACACAGAGATGCATTATTTGCTTATTTAGTTCACAGATGTGACTGTGATATTGGCTTGGGCACTTGCCATCCTTGGAGGTAAGCACCTGAAGCAAGAGCTGGATCTAACCATCCCCTTAGATTTGTGGTTGATATCTAAGTGTGAACCTGAAGCAATGGGCGATAAAATCAGATAAATAAAGTTATGAGATGAGACTCTTCCTCCATCTTAAAATCACATAAACTCTTTCTATTGTCTTCTGCATTAGTGCCTGTGATGCTGAAGCTCTGAAGAGCTTGCTGGAGCTCTTCAGATCCCATTTGTAAGAAAACAGTGACAGCAGCAAGGAAAGGAGTCTGATTAATGTCTATAAATATCTTAAGAGGGGGAGACAGAGGGAAATGGCCAGCCTCTTTTCCATGGTCTGTGGGGACAGGACAAGGGGCAATGGCCTCAAGTTGGAGCACAGGAAGTTCCACACCAATAATGTGGAAGAACTTTTTCCCAGTGAGTGTGACAGAGCCCTGGAACAGGCTGCCCAGGGGTGTGTGGAGTCTCCTTCTCTGGAGATATTCAAGACCCATCTGGACACCAACCTATGTGACCTGTCCTAGGGACCCTGATTTTTCAGGGGGGTTGGACCCGATGATCTCTGGTGATCCCTTCCAACCCCTACAATTCTGTGACTCTGAATCTGTGAAATCTACCCCTTCAAGGCTGTACACCCTTTTGCAGTCAGCTAAAAAATACAAGCACATCGCTGCTGCAGAAGCAAGAGACCATATTTTAAACTCAAAATGTACCCTGTTCTCAAGTTAAAAATCATCCTGTGTTGCTTATTGGGGCAAGTGACAGCAGAACATGGTCCCTGTCACAGGATAGAAACTTTAGCTGGCATATCACAGAACTTGGGAAAGGGGGAACTGAGGGTGATGTTTACAGCAAATTCTGATGCCCTTAGTATTTGTTAGTCATCCTCCATGATGGGGACTGTCATATGAGGTTCTTGGTTTGGTTTTTTTTTTTCCTAAAACCTTGAGAATTTATAGGGGAAATGACACTGATACGAATGTAACATTAGATTGTAAAACCCACTGAAATGAAAGTTTTATTTTAAATGCTGGCTATTCAGAGCAGAAAACACTGGTGAATTTTTAATATTCAATAGATTCAGAACCACCCAGTACTTTTTCCCACTGTCTTCTAACTGTGCTGAGAACAGAGATGGAAAATGTGTGGGAAAAGAGGAGAAAAACCTGTCCTTTCCTAGCTTCTTTGGCATGGCCCACACACGGCCTTTCTTTTGGACTTACTTGGATTCCTGATGCTCCTGCTCTGGGGTTCTGTCCTTCAGTGCATTTGTTGCTGTGGTGTATATTTACCCTGGAGTTTTGCTCCATCCCCACCAATAGCTAGTCCAAGAGGTGTATTCCTGGTTGTGACGCAGCCATGGCCCCAGGTCTTGTTCCTGTGCTCTTTCTTTGCCATGTGCTTGTGGCCTTGGAAACAGCATGGTTGGCACATTTGTGCTGTGTTTTTAGTGACCATGCTTCTGAAAGTTGTTCCCACCATATAAACCAGGTTGGTTTAAAAACGCAGAGCCTGCTGTGGTTATTGCATGGAGAAGCACTAGGCCACTTTTGAAAAGTGATCAGTGGGAGTTGCACTTTGAAGCTGGAAACTGTGGAGGGCTGACTTTCTTCAAAAGAAAACAAAGTGCTACATTGAGCAGCTTTTCTCCATAAAGTTTGGGGCAAGGAGGTGACAGTTCTCTGCAGTGCTCCATCTCTGTCAGTGGAAAAGTCTTCGCTGGGAAGGGAAGCACATGTCCTTAGGGAGACTTCCTAAAGGATGATTAGATAATGCCTATAGGCAGGTGGGCAAGCTCAAAATTATGGTCTGTGGTGGTGCTTGGGGTGCTTCCAGACTGCAAAGATCTTTATGGCAGAGTCACAGTAGAGAGTTACTTGGAAGACAACCTTCCCTGGGGAGTGATGCAGGAGCAATGTGGAGTGTCAAGCTCAGGATTACTGTCATAGTCTGCTAGGTGCAAAGTCTTGGACTTGTGGAGCTTGCAGGCTGTCCCTGCAATTACAATTAATGGGGATTTTTCATTTGCAGAAACCAAGCCTGCTGTGCAGGACACTATGGGTCCTGTGGAGCTGTTAGGCCTGACATGTCAAGTATGAAGAACAGGAGCTGGATGACTGTCTAGCAGAGACTTCCTTGGACAGAGGTTGACACTAGGACAGTTATTGACTCTTCTTTGCTCACTAGAAGATCTTGGCCTGGTTACTCTCCAGATTCCCTATCAAGAGAGGCAGGGCTTGTTCAGCCTAGAGAAGAGAAGGCTGCGGGGGGGGACCCCATTGCAGCCTTCCAGTCCATGAAGGGAGCAGAGAAACAGGAGGGGAATCAACTTTTTAAAAGGGCAGATAATGGCAGGACAAGGGGGATGGATTGAAGCTAAAGGAAGGAAGGTTTAAATTAGATATTAGGGGGAAGTTCTTTCCAGAGAGAGTGATGAGGTGCTGGAACAGGCTGCCCAGAGAGTTGGTGGATGCCCCATCCCTGGAGGTGTTCAAGACCAGGTTGGAAGGGCCCCTGGGCAACCTTGTGTAGCTCCAGGCGTGGAGGTTGGTGTCCCTGCCTGTGGCAGGGGGGTTGGAACTCTGTGATCCTTGGGGTCCCTTCCAACCCAGACCAGTCTGTGATTCTATAATTCCCAACCAAATTTCCCGAACTGCCAAAATCGAGCAAAAAAATGCCTGTGCCATGTCCTCTAGAGAAGTGTGGGAATGATTTGCACTGCTCAGTGACAGGAAGATCTCAGCACGGGGAATAATATCTGGTGGGGCTAGGACAGCACGGACACTCCAGTTTCCCTTTGTGCATGGCTTTGGCTGCCTTCATTTGTTTTTTGAGGCTGATACAAGTATGATTGCCCACAGAGGATGGTTGGGAAGCTGGGATCATCCCTTTAACACATGACTTGCTGAAGAGGACATGACTGCAACCTCCTCCAGATCTCCTTTATGATGCAATTGGTTTTCAAAAACTCTCCCTCCTCATCGCAAAGCCTGACAGGGTTAAACACCTCTGAGGAGGGTAGAGGGAGGAATGTTTTTAATCCCAAAGATTTTAATAAATCATCTAAAGATAGCCAGCTGCAACAGATGAAACTACTGCCCTCTGCACTTCAGAAAGGTCCTTCCTGAGCCAGCTCTTCATGGGAAACATTGGCAGTGGCTGAGTGACCTCTGGGACACAGTGATACCTGCCTGCTGGTTGCTGGCCAAATGCATCCCTGGCCAGCTATCCCACTGGGCTGCCTTCTGCCAGCTCTTGCATGTCCCTGCTTGGAGCCTTCATGGAGACAGGTGTCATGGGGACAGTGGAGGTAGGCACTGGGCTTGCAGAGAAAACTGCTCCCAGAAGGATTTTAAGCCTTGGCTGATAGCAGCAAGAGAAAGAAACGAAAAAGGTCTTGCCAAAGCGAAACTGAGGGGTAGTTATTTTCCCTTGAAGGGATTTATTTTGGGTATTTGTGTATGTGTGCATCCATGCACACACTCATTTACTAGAGATTTGAGGATCTGGAAGACAAAAAGTCTATTCATGGAATTTTTTCCAGCCTCTAAACCCTGCCATGATCAGATATTAATCGTGTATCCTGGTTTTGGCTGAGATGATGGAGTTAATATTCTTTCTAGTAGCTGTGTTTTGGATTTAGTATGAGAATAGAGTTGGATAACACACTAATACTTTTAGCTGTTGCTAAGCAGTCAGGAACTTTTCAGCTTCTTGTACATCCAAGAAGCTGGGATGGAACACGGTGAGGACAGCTGACCCAAACTGGCCAAAAGGATGTTCCATATCATATGGGATCATGCTCTGTATATAACTGGGGTGTGGGCCAGGAGGCAATTCATCTTGAGAACTAGCTGAGTACTGGCTTCAGGTGGTGAGCAATTGTGCTGTGTTTTTGTATATTCCTTTATTGTTATTTTTATTGTCTTCCTTTTCAGTCCTATTAAACTCGATCCACGAGCTTTACCTTTTTTATTAATTTCAATTCCCTTCCCCATTGCACTGTGGGGGAGTGAACAAATGGCTGTGTGGTTGTTTTAGTTGCCTGCTGGGTTAAACCATGATGTCGTGCTTTGCTCTTCCCCTCCCAGTTGCGCTCCCTGGACCACCAGATGAGCTCTGGCCAGCACAGTGCTGCAAAACCTTATCCTTCAAACCAGCATCTGAGCCTGGAGGATGAGGCAAAAAAGGCATCTGAGTTTCTATCCCACACCTCTCCAGCCCCTAACAAATGGTTGCAGCATGGCAGAGTTCAGAGAGCTCTGTGCTCCAGGCTCTGCAAGGCGTGACAGCTCTGATTTGTGCCCGTCCAGGCCCCACCAGAGACAAAAGACAGTGTAGAGTAATTGAACGAGCGTGGCAGGCAGACCCAGCAGCTCTCTTATCAGTTTAGGGAGGCAGAGCACACCCCAGGAGCAGAGCAGGCCAGGTACCAGGAACCAGATCTTAAGGTTACATTCCTGACATACATGGGATATCCTGTGCCCCCCACCCCTATAAGTTTTCTTTCTAATTTGAAAAATCTAAATTCTGCAACAGAAAGAAAAGTCCTACTGAAAAAAGAAAAAGGTAATTAATTTTCTGCACTGTATTAATCTATAAAGTAATATAGTATATGGCCCAAGCTAGTGGGAGTGTATTGTTTAAACCCCAAGAGAAGCAAAGTTTAATTTAATTTCACAGGTAGCTATTTTGTAAAGTCTCTGAGGGAGGAAACTCTTCCAATACCTCCACTCCTGGAATTTGACACAATATAATTTATATTGCCATTGTACTGAGAGGCCTCGGTGTGCTGCCCACACAGGTGGGCACCCACGCACGTCCACAGAAGTGGAAGTTCACAAGAAACCCCCCTGTGAACTTCTCATGCAGCAACACAAAAAGGCAGCTGGAAAAATGGAGAAGAGCAGTGGAGTTGGCCAATGCCTGTGATGAGCCAAGTGCAGGATTCCTGGTATTCCATGGCTCTGTCCCTTGCTGTTCCCCTGGGATCACAGTGCCCTCCCGCCTGCCTTTATTTTTACAATGGTTAGGAGATGAGCAGTGTCTACAGGAATGCTGGGTTTTAGTATCTTTCAGTGAGAGAAAGCTTACACAGAAAGCCTATGCTTGTTCTTGGTGGCCTGATGGAATGGCACAACCATGCCAAGACTGCAAAACCCCTCCCCGGTGTTAGTGCCAGCAAAAGGCATTGCTCTGCAGGTAAGAGAGGGGACCTCCACGTACCATTCAGTCTCATTTCAGCTTCTCATCCTTTCCAAACTTGATAGAGGTTGCGGTGAATAGTGTGAGGTTTCAGTTTGCATGGACAGAAAGCACAGATAACCTCACAGGCAGCCTAAAACTGTAACCCAAGCCCCAGGGGCTGCAGTGGTTCAGCACTTTCTGGCAGCAGCCTAATTTCATTAATTCCCCTGGGCTCTGATCTAGCCTTATCCCAAAGTGAGAGAAGCCTTTTTCCCATGTCGTTGATCAGACCTGCCATCTCTCACTCATGGAGTGATGGGCTTGCAGAACTGACTCCACCCTCTCCTGCTGCTATTTCAAGCCTTTCCCTCCAACAGCCCACCCAGACCCCGCAGGCTGGGGTGAGCCACAATTTCCAACCTGTTTCAATGTTATGATGATGATGGAGAAGTGGAGAGACTATATCACACCACCAACTGGTATGTCATCTAACTAAGTCCCAGTCTCATGTAGGCCCAGGAAAAAAACAGGTTTCTGAGGCATGAGCAGGTCCTGCAGCCTGGGGTCTAGAGACCAGAGACTCCCCTCCCCTGTTAGACAGCCCCATGACATACCCTTCAAACAGCTTTCACAGGAGCTTCTTGCCAAGATCCATGTTATGATCCTGCTGGCTAATTTGGATCAGGGTGGGACAGCTTAGTTCACATCAGTCACTCCTCTGGAGAAGGGATACCCAAGGGACCAGGGGTTTACTGCTCAAGGGCATCCATTTAGCTCCACTAATCCCTTTTTGGTTCAACAGCTGGACCATGGCACTTTGCCACCCGTGAGCCGGTCGAGTGCGAAAGTTTCTTGCTTCACAGCTAGTTTTGCAAAATCTACGTTCTTAGGATTTCAAAAAGTTGTGCCTGGTCCAAGATAAACAGAGAAACCCAAGCAGCCTGTGAGACCAATCTCCTGAAGGGAGAGACTTGAGAGGGCAGATTAGAAAATAAAAGGAGAAAGAAATATATGTGTCCTGGCCAAGCTATGACTAAGGCGAAGATAGGATAACGGCTTTTCCTACTTTGAAGAGCGTAAACACCACAACGTGAGAGCAGATATAGTTCAACGAGAGGGATGAGGCCAGGCAGAGAAAAACATGTACTGTGGGTTAGGGTATGATTTGAGGCCACTGTGGAGGTTATGAATTATTCAGAAGGAGGTGCAGAAGCCCTGTGGCTGTTGTCCATTTAACACGGACAGGCCCACGCACAGGGAATGTGCCTGGATGGCGTGGAGGTGGCAGGCTGACCTGAAATCAGATGGGAGAAGCCAGTGAAAGGAGCAAGTTGTTCCTCCTTTTTTTTTGTGTGGTTTCTGAGAGCAGGGCTTGACAACCCTGTATCCTGGGCTTCATCAAAAGAAGCATGGCCAGCGGGTTGAGGAAGGTTCAGGGGAGACACCTTATCTCAGCATTTCAGTACTTAAAGGGGGTCATAAGAAAGATTGGAAAAGACTTTTTAGTAGGTTCTGTAGCTATAGGATGAAGGATAATGGCTTTAAACTTAAAGAGGGTAGAAAGAGAGTAGGTCTAACGAAGAATTTTTTTATGAGGGTGGTGAAACACTGGCACCGGTTGCCCATAGAGGTGGTAGATGGATGTTTTCAAGCCCAGGAAACATTGAAGGCCACGTTGGATGGGGATCTGAGCAACCTGATCTAGTGGTAGGTGTCCCTGCCCATGGCAGGGTGTTGGACTAGCTGAGCTTTAATGGTCCCTTTCAGCCCAAACCCATCTGTGATTCTATGATTCCATGATTTAATAGAATTACTGTGACTTGCAGCACAGCTTGTGCCTTGCTTCACAGACCTGGGATGCAAACTGTGCCACAAGGCTGAGAGTTGAGAAAGGGTGCAAAACACCTTCTACAAATGAAATACATCTCCATTTAACAGAGGCTGATGTCTCTGAATGCCAAGAGTGGAACCGGTGCAGCCAGACCTGTCAGAGCACCAGTCCCTGCAAAACAGTGGTTATGTTACAGAACAATTCCCAAACTTTAATCAGTCCTTAATTAACAGGTGCCTCAGAACCAAAGGAACGCGTTGCATTTACATCTTTTGGTGCATTGCACCAAGAAATCATCCTGCTGCCTGCAGTCCCTGGAAACCCTATCTTTCCAAGGGGACAGATGTGTATCTCTCAAGCAGTAGAGAGGCCAACGTGATGACAGCACATTTAAATAACATGGTTAAAACAGGGCCACAGAGAGATCTAGCTTTGCTTTTTCAGCCTGCCAAATAAAATAAAGAGAACTTGACACAGAAAAAAACACCAGGATTTCTGAGCTCTGAAGAAAATCCACCTGGGAGGATCTGTGAAATCTGTGAAATCTGCAGTCTAAACTCAGGCATCTGGGAGCAGTTTCACTGGGAGAATATTTCAGTGAAAATTATTTCAGCAAGCAAGTCAATGCAAGAGTGTAGGAAATAGATGAACTGGTGTTGCTAAGTCTCAATTTGGTCACGAGTATGTGTTTTTGAAGTAAAGTCCCAACTGCTGTAATAACGGTGTGTTGTGGGATTCTCAGAGTTGTATTGCAGTTGTTGCACATTTGATTACAGAGAAAAAACAGAAAAATGTGACAGCTTCACCATCAGAAGGCAAATAAAGGTCTCAGCATGGTCTCAGCAGTCTCCTTAAAGTGGGCAGTATCGAAACTTAAATCAGGGATAGAAGAGATGCTGTCCCTGAGGTGGGGAACTCTGGAGGTAATGATCAGTACCAAGATCATGAAGTGGAGTCTCCAACTTTGGCTAGAGTTGGGTTTTCCACCAGCCATCAGACTGGGAATAAAGATGTGCTTGACAGTTGCCAACGTCTTTAACCTTAGAGGAAAGCCAGCATAAAATACTCATGTTGGAAGGAGAAAGAATGGAGAACTCCAAGGTGTTTGGGAAGCTTTACCTCCCCCTGTTTGCTGCACTATGAACAATGTCCACTTTCACATGAATACCACTCTTTGTGGGAGAATGAAGCAGAGCTCTTGGTACCCTTTCAGCAAGACACACAGAGAGGAGCAGAGGCAAAGGGTAACGAACAGAAGATTAGGGGAGACCACAGTAGGACAAAATGTGCTGAATAAGGCAACTGAATAGGTGGCATTCCAGATTAGTCTGGGGTAGAATCATAGAATGTTCTGGGTTGGAAGGGACCCCAAGGATCACAGAGTTCCAACCACCCTGCCACAGGCAGGGACCACCAACCTCCAGGCCTGGATCTACACAAGGTTGCCCAGGGCCCCATCCAACCTGGCCTTGAACACCTCCAGGGATGGGGCATCCACCACCTCTCTGGGCAGCCTGTTCCAGCCCCTCACCACTCTCTCTGGAAAGAACTTCCCCCAATATCTAATTAAAACCTTCCCTCCTTCAGCTTCAATCCATCCCCCTTGTCCTGCCATTTTCTGCCCTTTTAAAAAGCTGATTCCCCTCCTGTTTCTCTGCTCCCTTCAGGGACTGGCAGGCTGCAATGAGGTCCCCCCGCAGCCTTCTCTTCTCCAGGCTGAACAAAACCATCTCCCAGTAGGGACAGATCAGAGACAGGGAAACATTTTATTCTCATTTCTTGCTATCAGATTGCAGTGAACAGGGCTCTGTGTCTTGGGGAGGGCCAGAGCTGAGGCCACTTCTGCTGCCGGACGGACCTTGGTAGAGCCACATCCTCTCCTAGATGCTGACAGGGTTGTGAATTAGGGGCTGTGTGTTGATGTAAGGCAAAGACAGCCTAGAATAGACTTTTCCCTCACTGCTAAAGTATTAGAAAATTGTTTCTACTCATTCAGTCTGGGAAAATTACTGCAGCAACTGCCCCCCCCACCCCTCCCCAAGAGCAGAGTAGTTCTCTGTAGATTGGGGTAATACGCTGTGATTTGGACAGCGTGGGAAAAGCCTCTGAGCTACCCCAGAGAAACGAGAAGTAGATAGCTGGGGGGAGGATGTGGGCCTTCCATTACTGGAGGTCTTTAAGGGCAGGTTACACAAACATCTGTCAGCTGGGGCCATAGGAGAGCTGATGCTGCCTTGCGGGGACATAATGGGCTATGTGACCTTTTCAGGTCCCTTCCCACCCTCTGAGGCTGCAGGCAAAGTTTGTGTGTGTGTGTGTGGTGTAGAATAATTCCTTTCTGACTAAACGGAGGGATGTGTGTGTATGCACACATCTATACTTGCCTGGGTACAGACAGCACAGTCACAAATACTACAGTGTGGGCTGAGACCTGATTTGGGTGCAGTTCCTTGGGACTCACCAGTGCCTGCAGCCCCATTCAGCTGCCTTCATGCTTTCCCATCCCTCTTTGCTGCGTTAGCCATGGGTTTAGACCTGGAGAGACTGATTTAGTCTGAGCAGAAAGGCAGAGCAGGACCAGAAAAAAATGCAGAGAAGGAAACTGGGAAAAGCTTTCTACAGTTTAGGTGCTGCCAACAAGATTAAATGACTTCACAGAATCACAGAACATTAGGAGTTGAAAGGGACCTCGAAAGATCATCTAGTCCAACCCCCCTGCCAGAACAAGATCACACAGACTAAATCACACAGGAATGCATCCAGGTGGGTTTCAATGTCTCCAGAGTAGGAGACTCCCCAGCCTCTCTGGGCAGCCTTTCCCAGGGCTCTGTCACCCTCACAGTGAAAATGTTTCTCCTTATATTCACATGGAACTTCCTCTGCTCCAGTTTGCACCTGTTGCCCCTTGTCCTATCGCTGCCATCCCTGAGAATAACCTGGCTCCATCCTCCTGACTCTCACCCTTTACATATTTATAAACATTAAATGACTTGACCAAGGTCATGTACAGGGTCTCTTTGGCAGCCACCAGATCTTTTAAAAAGCCCACCCCCCAAATACTGCTGAAGAATTTATTAAAATTAGCCAAGAGTCTTAGAAACCCTCGGGGAAGGTGGCTGAGGTCTGTTACATTGCTGGGAGAACCCACATCTATAGGAGAAAATTGCTGCTGATTTAATGAAATAGAAATTTATTCTTATTGTAGAGAAAGGTGGTGGCTGCAAGCAGCAGTGTTGCCTGTGCATGACCTGAGGGCAGTCCCCGTTCAGGAGTTAGCTGGGGATGTCCCCTCGGATAGACAGCATCCAGGCTGTGCATTTGCCCTCACGAGGAAGGAATTTGGGGTGGAACCCAGGGAAACAATCCTAGCTTCGCAGTGGTGATTAAAATGGTCGTTAGATTACAGCACCGGATCAGGTCAGATTAAACAATGAGGTCAGATGATGGAAAGGAGCCATCTGTGCATTGCAGAGAGCTGGGATTGCTCTGGGGACAGAGTGTGACCTGACATCCTACAGCCTGTTGGTGTCAGCGAGGCCACCTCTTCCTCCTGCATCAGGTATCACTGCCATCTCCTCAACCCCCTCCCCACCATGGCTTGCAAGGAGTGCTCTGGAAAGAAGCACTCGGCCCAAATCTAATCAGCTTCAGATAGGAAAATAACCCCTCACTGTGGAAGGGGAGGTCCTGCTCCCAGCCCCCTTCCCTTTCTCTGCTTCACCTTTTCCCTGTGAGAGGCAGGGACTTGAGGAATGATGGGATGAAGGTCTGGCTTCATCAGGCCACAGGGCTGTAGGGATGGGAATGTTGTGAGGGTTCATCCTCCTGTGTTTGCAGTGGAAGTGAGAAGCGTGGAGTCGCAGAGGTGGGGAACGTGTCTTCTTCAGAAACCCCTACTGAAGTTCCAGCTGCACTTCTTACCTTTTATTTTCACTACTTCTATGAGATGCTCCCTGAAGTCACAAGATCTTGTCATCTCCATCCCCAAGTTCTAAGCATGCATCCTGGATAAAGGTTTAAAAAGACTCCTGCTACTTCCAGGGCTCTCCCTTGTCTAGTATCCCTCAGTTCAGCCCTGGTGGGCACTGGGAAGATGCTTCATGGACCACCCTTTGCTGTGTATCCTCTTCTACTTCCTTCAGCCTGAATGTATTACTTGTGTTTACCCACCTTCCCTGGTCCTTTCCATTTGTTCTCCCTCATTTGTTTCTTGAGTGTCTGTGCCCCAGGAAGAGCTTCAGGGTCTTGACCAGGCTACTTGAACACAGCTGTCTGATGCCACCGGAGATGACCTGGGATATCTGCAATGGCTGCATGGCTGGCAGGTGTGACACAAGAACGTGAGAGACTTGTATCCTTTGGGGTAGCAGTCAAGTTCTTGGTAGGACCCTGGGCACCTCCAGTTACACTAGGCATGTCACTAAGAAAGTGAATTATTTAATTTGTTTCTAAACTTATTTTTTATAATAATAATAATAATGATAATAATAATAATAATAATACATTTCTTCTCAGGATGGATTTAGGCCACCCCAGGAGGAACAGTGGAGATCATCAGAGGCTGCAGATGCAGATATCATACAACTGTCATCTACCTACCCCATCCCTCCCATGGTCTCCTGTTGATTTCTAAATGCTAGTGACAGCTTAATTCTTTGTGTCTACAATTGGCAGTTTTCTTCTGTCATTAATCATAACGACTGTCTGCTGCTGGCAAAAGCTGATAGACTGGAGCTGGAGTTTCCCAAGAAGCATCACAGGGGTCCCAAGAGCTTTGAATTAGCGAAGACAGCAAAAATGCTTCTGTAGAGCACAGCCCCACATGCAGAAGGTGGTGTCTGGAGAAGATCAGTCAGGATGTTCCCTTAACATTGGCCACATTTATCTCTGCCATAGCAAAGATTTTCTTTCCTGAAGGAATAACAAGTAAGCAGAGTTAAACATGAACCATTCCCCTCTGCCCACTGGTCTTTCCCATTTTCTTCAGGGGAACACATGCAGCTGTTTGTAACCCAGAGCTCTGTTGCTGTGGGGATTATCGACTGCGAGGTGGACTGGAAAAAGCCCTAATCTCTTTCCTGCCAAACTTTGTGCTTATCTGCAAACCAAAAAGGACATGTTGCGCTGTTGGGTTTTTTGTTTTGGGTTTTTTTTCCCTTCTCTTTCAGGACTTTGGTGATTTACGAGTTCACAGAGTTACAGCTCTTTTCTTTCTTCCTTTGCCACCTCCTTTGGCATGGAGTGTGAGCCAGCTTCTCCTAAAAGAGTATCTCTTGTGAGGTTTGTGAAGCTTCAAGGTGTTCTTTGGGTCTATCAAAATTATATAGAGGTGCTTTAGGTGCTTCCTAAAGCTGTACATCTCCAGGGGCCTTCTCCTTCCAGCACACACCAGGAAAACGTGCCAGTATGGGGAAGGGACGAATGTTGGCTACAAAAGAACTAAAATAACACCTTCTCTCCTTTGGGAGCAGGAGACCAAGGACAAGGGAAACCTTGGCTTGCTTGAAATAAAAGCGTGGAAGTGTTTGACTCTTAATCTTTCACCACACACAGTGATGAGAAAACAGAACTGGTAGCAGCTCCAGTCCACCAGAAAACAGAAACTGGCCCTTTCCAACCCTGTCCCACTATACCAATGTCAGAAACATCCCGTAGGTACCCCTTCAGAGGTGACAGAAGGTGTCTGGGCGATGCCCAAGCCACCCATGTCCTGTAGCTTCCTGGTGAAACCACCTCCTTGCAGGTATCTCCCCATTTCCATAGTGCAGGTACCATGGTGGAGTTTGGCTGGAGATTAACCCATCCTAGAACATGAAACAAGACCATGTTTCCCCCTGCTGCTGTTCCCTCACTGCCCTGTTGCCTTGTAAAACGCACTCTTCTTTTCCTTGTGTCTCTCAGCTTTTGACACATGGCCTGAAAATAAAACCTTATGGACATTTTACAGACTCCTTCCTGCTCTGGTGCTTGGATGCTTAAAGCTTAAAATGCTGCAGGTTCTCTCCCCTGTATCAAAACAAGTTTGTGTTGGCTATTTGTTGAGCAAATGCTAAACTTTTGCTCTGCCTTAGTCTATGTTTCTCTGAATGCATGTGTTTGTTTAGTTTCTCTTCACTTTAGAGTGAAGCAGTGCTTTGCTTTTGGGAGCAAGAGTGACACTCTGCTTCCTTGTGCTAGGCAGAAATATGAACTGAGCTGATCATGGCTGCTGGAAACTATCCACTGGACACATCTTTTTCTGGCTGGCAGGCACCATAGGATGTGCCTTAGACCTGCCTTTCATCAAGAAATAAAAAGACACCTTGAGTACTGTGTCCAGTTCTGGGCTCCTCACCATAAGAAGGACATTGAGGTCCTTGAGTGCATCCAGAGAAGGGCAACCAGGCTGGGGAAGGGGCTGGAGGGCAAATCCTATGAGGAGCAACTGAGGGAGCTGGAGATGTTCAGCCTGGAGAAGAGGAGGCTGAGGGGAGACCTTATCACTGCCTACAGCTACCTGACAGAAGGGTGCAGAGGCATAGGTGATGGTCTCTTCAGCCAGGTGACAGGTGATAGGACAAGGGGAAACGGCCTCAAGCTGCACCAGGGCAGGGTCAGATTAGATGGTAGGAAAAAGTTCTTCACTGAAAGAGTTGTCAGGGCCTGGAACAGGCTGCCCAGGGAGGGGGTTGAGTCACCTTCCCTGGATGTGTTTAACAGCCGGGTAGATCAGGTGCTCAGGGATCTGGTTTAGCACAGGACAGGAATGGTTGGACTCAATGATCTTAAAGGTCTTTTCTAACCTAGTCATTCTGTGATTCTGTAACACTACAAGGGCTCTGCTCATTGCTGTGAGGTAGACACCTTTGCATGGAGGACAGCTTTTGAACAGGGTCAGATGATTTGATCCTCTTGTGTGAGGGATTTACTGCTCTGGTGAGAGCATCTTCAAGGTGGTACAAGCGCATATGAAGCATACATTGTGAGCCCAAAGGTTCCAATTAGACTGGCATGTCAGACAAAGCATGCAGGAAAGGGAATGGTTGGAGGAAAGTGAACTGAATTTGTTCAAGATCATTGTTCAGAGCTGGAAAAAGAAAGCAGCTGGTTGCCAATCCTCTCAGGTCATGACCTCTTCTTTCCGAAGCATCACATCTCAGCAGTTGCTTTATACCTGGCTGTGCCTGCCTACCCCTTATACGCATCTTTAGAGCACTGAATGCAGGAGAAAAGCCCTGGCAAAGCAGTAGCAGCCCCGACCTTTCAGATCCCCATGAGTTGAGAGGAAAGTCTAATGCACAGGGCTGTTTGGTTTGAACTTGGTGTCTTGTCCTCCTCAACTGTGTTTCTTCAAAGCTCCTGATACTGCTGAAGCTTTGAGACACCTTTCATCAAGGCCCTCATGCTGCTTGACATCCCTCCATAAAGAGCATTAACCTCTGAGCAAGCTTATAAGTTATTTTGTCTTCTAAATCAAAAGAGTATAACAGAGAGCTGCTGTGGAGGACTCCCACGTCCTCTTTGTCAGAGGACGCTTCTGCATTGACCCTCAGAGCACTACAAGACATTTCCCATCATGACACTGTAGGTTGAAAAGCAGTCCTCAGTGGTGTCTCAGGCTTGGAGGAACAGCATAAAAACGAGGCAGAAGATTAAAAACGGCATCTAGAAGCTACTCTGTTGGGAAGGTTGATGAATTGCCCTCTGTGTCCTTCAGGCTGGTGAAACAGTAACCCTTAACTTCACGATTTTTCCCTATGACTAAATTTGCCTGGTTGCTGGAGGGGTAAATCTATCCCAAGTGGTGCAACCCAAGTTCAGGTTAAGATTAGATTTTAGGAAAAAATTTTTCCCTGAAAGAGTTGTCAGAGCCTGGAACAGGCTGCCCAGGGAGGGGGTTGAGTCACCATCCCTGGATGTGTTTAACAGACAGGTAGATGAGGTACTTAGGGATATGGTTTAGCATAGGGCAGGAACGGTTGGACTCGATCTTAAAGGTCTTTTCCAACCTTGTGATTCTGTGATTCTGTGAACTCAGTGTGTTTCAGCATCTGTGATCACAGCTAGGTCTTGAGTGAACTTCAGAAAATAGAAACAGCAAATAATTTTGAAATGCTGTGTCCAGGAACCCCTCATCTATTTCCTCTAGTGTGCTTCCACCACTGCATGTGTTCTGGGTTTGTGCTGCATTGAGGTTTTCTTCTTTTTTTTCTCCTCAAGGAAAAACCATGGTGGTCATATTGCCAGCCTTATTTTCTATAGGATCAATAGCAGTGCTTCTACCAAACACTAATACACACCTACTGTTTGTTTGCAGGGGAGTTTGTATAACGTGCCCGTCCATTTTCCAGCCTAAAAGGAGACACCCACAGGGATAAACTTACTTCCATAATACTGAAATTAAGGTGCAATGCTTCTCTCGAGTAGATAAAATTCTTCCCACACAGATGATGGGTAGGTGAGGTGAGAGCAGAGAGTCATCTCTCTCATTTGAGGACACAGACTGCATCAAAAGTAATGGCCGTAATAAACTCCATCACCAAGACTTCACTCCTACCCTGGAGATCTCTACGTGTTATGGCATAGGGATATGGTTTAGCATAGGACAGGAACAGTTGGACTTGATGATCTTAAAGGTCTTTTCCAACCTTGTGATTCTGTGATCCTCTGTTTTAAACCTGGTTGACCCCTGAAGATCACAGAAGCACAGAATCACAGAACTGCAGGGGTTGGAAAGGACCTCAAGAGATCATTGAGTCCAATCCCCCTGCCAAAGCAAGTTCCCTGGGACAGGTCGCACAGGTTGGTGTCCAGATTGGTCTTTAATATCTCCAGAGAAGGAGACTCCACACCCCCCTGGGCAGCCTGTCCCAGGGCTCTGTCACACTCACTGGGAAAAAGTTCTTCCACATTATTGGTGTGGAACTTCCTGTGCTCCAACTTGAGGCCATCGCCCCTTGTCCTGTCCCCACAGACACTGAGAAGAGGCTGGCCATTTTCCCCTGTGTCCCACACTTCAGATATTTATAAACATTAACAAGATCCCCTCTTAACCTTCTTTTCTCCAGTCTGAGCAGCCCCAGCTCACTCAGCCTTTCCTCATAGGGGAGATGCTCCAGGCCTTTAATCATCTTGGTAGTCCTTCACTGGACTCTCTCCAAGAGATCCCTGTCCCTTTTAAACCAGGGAGCTCAGAACTGCATACAATATTCCAGGTGATGGCAGGTAGGAGAGGCTTTCACAGCTATTCTTTCAGTCTGCACAAAACACTCCTTGGGGGAGGGGAGTTCTGATGCTGATCTGCTTTCAGCCCGTGCATCATTTTCACTCAGTGTGGTGCCAGGATGAGACGACAAATTTCTCTGCAGTAAACTGCCAATTCTACTTTTGCATGTTTATCTATCTGTGGCAGTTGCCTGATGATTTCTTTCTTATTTGGATGGATCAGCACCACAATAAACGGCTCAGCAGTTATCTTTGGGTTCTCAGTGACTGGAGGCCCCCACTTGCCACCTCCTCGCCAATGAATTACAACCACAACCATCTCCTGAGCCACAAATTGCTCCATCAGATATGATTTTTATTATGCTGGTTCTTAATTTGCTTAACATGTTCAGACCAATGCCAGATTCATGACTGCTCTAATACTCAGCCAGTTGTTCACGCTCAAGTGAGGTGGGTGTAAATTGATAATCTTCCTGATTAACTTGCTGGGACAGGCTGCAGGTCTGAGGCCATGGGAGATTGAGCATGAGGGCTTGATTTTATGCACAAATCCAGCTCCTATGCAACCATCAAATGACACAGCCACGACCATGACAGTTCATCAGGTTAGGTTCTGGTCGTTTTTTGGCAAATCTGCTGTGTATGAGTTGTGGCAAGCATGGGAGGATGCTGAGCTCTCTTGGTAGATGAAGGTTCAGTTCATGGGGAAAAAAAAACCAACAACCTTTTTCTCTCTGGAGAGGTGGAGGAGGATTTCTTCCAGAGGCTAATTGTATACACCGAGCTTAGGTATAACAGTTCATCAAATTCTTTACAGGCACCCTAGGGGAAATCTGGGACCAGTCTTTAAGAAGCCTTCACAGAAACAAGTTTACTTAATGATGTTGGCTGTTATTCCTGCTGTCTCCAGAGATTTTGACTGCAAAACTGGCATTCCCACTCAGGGAGACATCATGGTTATAGGAGTGCTACGGCCTCTGAAAGAAACAGCGCTGGCTCTTTCTGCTGATCTCTGCTCCATGAAAGCAGGTCTTTTCCCTCCACTGAGATGCGAGTGCACAAATCAAGGGTTCAGGGAACAGCAGAGAAAGATGCTAGCAGGGGGAAATATTTAACCCATATCTGTAATTCAACGCATTCAGAGAGATGTTCTCTCCCCATCCAGTGGCGACTCCGTCGAACAGCAGCTGATAAACCTGCTGCAACCTCTGGGTAGCAAAATCAGCTTTATTTATCTGCTGTAGGTGGTGGTTCTTTGCTTTAAAAGCCAGAAGAATCTGGTTTGTGCCTGTCTGAGATGGCTTGCTCAGGAACACAGCATCGCACACACACCACCACTCTGCAGTCATAACATTAATTATGTTCATATTAGCTGGTCGCTTTCAGTGTTCACAATTTGAGGTGTGGGAATACTGTTAACACCATCCTTAAACAATATTCCTATAGCTCCAGGCATCCTTCTTGAAAGACCTCTGATGACATTAATTATTATGGGGAAATATTGGTACATCTCTTGTTGAAAATCAGCCAGCCGTCAGTATTACTAGTGTAAATTATCACTAAGGGACTCCAAACAAACTGAAGATCTTTTTATCCTGGGTTTGGGAGGTTGAAGGGCGATTTTTAACATGGGAAGGTGGAAGAGGCTGCCCTCTCGTGGTAGTTTTAATGAAACATCCCTTTCTAACAGTTGGATTTACCAAGTTTAGGGGATTCCCAAGGAAAGATAAACTCTGGAAGGGGGGTTCCCTGGGTCCCATTTCCATTCGGACCCGAGGCACTAGGAATTGAAGAGATGATTGAAGGGATATCCTTTTCCCAAACTGAACACAGTTGCTCTCTAAGAAAGAAACACATTTCCAAGGCAGTGTTAGTCAAATAAAATAAAATAAAATAAACGAAACAAACCCAAACAAACCACAAAACAAAACATTGGAGGAGTTTCACAAAGCAAAACAAGATCATGTCTCTGCAGGTGCCTGTGATGGGGAAACTTGCTCTGATCACAAGTTTCACCTCGTGTTCCCAAAGATGCTGAACCTTCTGTGCAACCTCTGCCTTTGCTGTTATCTTGTTCTGTCCTGGTGTACTAGGTGTCCAGCTTGGCTCAGGTCTGTCAGCAGGCTGTCACAGGAACTGTCAGGGATCTGGCACCATTTTATCCTCTGTCCCTGGAACGACTGTCCAGCCGCAGGACTTATTCAGGAGTTATTTTTTTCTCCCTGCATCCCTCCTAAGAAGCATCACACTGCATTTCCATCCATTCCAGTAGCAAGAACAACATGGAGCAGGGCTGTGTGAAGGCATTGCTTTCCTCTGCCCTCCAATTCTGTTTGTCAGTTCCTGTGCTAGCTGCATTTGACACAGCTGCATGGGAGGCGAGGAAGGACTCCCCATGGTGCTGATGGACGTTGCTGGTGTCAGCTTCTCACCACTTGCATTTCTGAAAGCAGACTCCTGTTTTTAAAATAGACATGGGAAAAACCTCCATAAATGCTCCCATAGAGGCCTGGTTTGGAGAAAGTTCAGCTGTGATTCGTCCTCTGCAGAAGCCCAGGCCAGCAAGAGAAAGGAGGCTTGAGTTCATCCCAAATGGATCATCCAAGCGGTTGTAATCTTGGCTATCAGGCATCTTTAGCTGCCTGATACTACCTCCTGTGAACATGACCAAGCAGCTTGGACAGGAGAGAAGCCAGGTCAGATTCCCTCTGCACCTCCACAGTCACTGCGTCCCCACCCACATCCAGTGATAGATAACGGACCACTGCAGGTACTGATGACAGTATGACTAGGAAGATCTTTCTCCCCACCATGAAGATGCTCGCAGCATCTCCCCTCAAAAAAGCCTTCTTTACTCTGTGGGTGCCCGAGCCCTAGGACAGGCTCCCCAGAGACATTGTGGAGTCTCCTTCTCTGGGGAGATTCAAAACCCCCTTAGATGCTGTCCTGTGCAACTTGCTGTAGGTGATCCTGCTTTAGAAGGGGGTTGGACTAAGTGATCTTTTGAGGTCCCTTCCATCCCCTACCATTCTGTGCTTCTGTGTCATCTACATTTTCTGCTTCACCCCCAGCTGTGAGATCTCCAGAACAGCAGTTCATTACTGCAGATGGTGTTGGCAGAGGAGCTGTTGGCACCAGGGACATGGTTGCAAGCAAACTGATGACAGCTATTCCTGCCTGTAACCCATAGCTCTGTGCATACAGACACATCATCCTCTCCATGGTGATAGTCCCAGATTGAGCAGCTGTAAGGAGGGATCTCAGCTACTTCTTACCCTGTACCTGCTTTTCTTTGCAGATGCCTGGTGAAGGGGGTAGACAGGATGAACAAACAGCACAGCTCAAAGCATGGACCCCCCCAAGACTTGGTTACACTGGCTAGTTTGCTGTTATGAGCAGAACTCTTCTGTGGCTGAACTAGCAGAGGAAAAAGCATCAGTTTTCTGTAGAGATGGGTATGAGCCTGTATCCATAGCACATCTGAGGAACGAGAAGTGAGGGTGCTTAGACACTCAGGAATGGATTGTTCTTCCCACCTCCTCTGGGACATGAATGGCTACTAGGCGCCCTACAGCCGCCTCTCTTGGACTACGAGGAGTCTCTGAAGTGAAGCACAGTTGCCCTTACATTCGTGCTTTTGACATGCCATACAGTGTCTTTATTTTAAAGTCCAGCTTCCATTTCAGAAGTGTGCCGGTCTCCTGTAGGTCCTGTGTTAGACCCACTAGACCCAAGGAAAAGTTTTGTATCTGTGAGGGCACCTCAAAGGGTGTCAGAGAGTGGATTCAGCTGCCTGAACAGTGTTCAGAGCCTGTGGTTGAGATTCAGCTGACGGATGAAGATGCTCACGGTTCACTGTCAGGGTGTCTCCATGTAATCTGAGCATGATACCACACTACTGCCAGAGGAGGTGCAGTCAATGCAGGTGGTGGGAATGGGCAGGGCTGAACCTGCATTTGATCAGCTGAGATTCTCCTGACCCTGCTGGGTCACTGATTTTCAGAGGCTGTAACAGGAGCTCGGTTACCAGCTTGTGGAGATGGCTGTAAGTAGACACACACTCATATGTCTCTATATGTGAGCTTAACCCTTCTTCCCTTAAAGTCCAGTGAGACAGAGGTCACACAAGACTTTGTGGATGGATTCAAGAGATTTGGCAGCATATTTGAAGAGCCTGAACCCATAGAATGACCTGAAACAGCTTCAGGTTATGTGTGGGACAGACAACCCTGTACAGACAGATGCCGTGTCTCTGAGGTCCTAGTCCCCTCTACAGACAAAAGTCACCTTGCCCTTGCCAGGTCCTTCCTGGAGGAGTCCAGATTGCTTTTCCCACCATGAGGAATTGATGGGGAGCCTCCACGTCCCTGATAGCAAGCAGCATGTCCACACTACCATCCTTCTTGCGAGGAGCATGCAGCTAAATTTCTTGCAGAGATCAGTGTGTGGAAGTTTCTGTCCTTTGGCTTTGAGTGATACCATCACACTGCCTGAGCCCTGGAGTAAGGTCTTATAAACAGTTTGAAGAAACAGTGAACAAATCCATCTCCAATTTCCTGCATGGATGTCACCTGAATTCACTGGGTTGTGCTGGCAGGAAAGTGATCCTTCCCTTTTCTTCAGCATTTGTGAAACTGTATCTGAACACCATGTCCAATTTGGGCTCCCCAGTGTAGGAAAAGCACTGATGACCTGGAGTAAGAAGTCCAACAGGAGCCATCATGATATTCAGGCACTCAGAGCATGACATATGAGGAGAGTCTGAGAGCTTGGTCTGCTTACTCTGCAGAGGAGAAGATGCAGGGGAGACCTTACTGCTGTCTGCAGATCATAGAATCATGGAATCAGAACTGACTTGGTTGGAAGGGACCTTTAAGATCATCAATTCCAGCCATCACTGTAACCTGCCAATCACCACTAAACAGTGTGCCCAAGCACCAGATCTAAACATTTTTTAAATACCTCCAGGGATGGAGAGTCCACCACTTCCCTGGGCAGCCTGTTCCAATGTCTAACAACCCTCTCTGTGAATAAGTTTTTCCTAGCATCCAATCTAAACCTCCCCTGGATTAACTTGATGCCATTTCCTCTTGTCCTGTCAATTCTCACTGGGGAGAGATAGCTCATGGGATCCTGTATGTGCAACAGGACCAGAGGGAATGAAGACAAGTTGGAACACAGGAAATTCCAATGAGATATTAGGAGAAACAAATTCAAAAGGAGGGTGCTCAAACCCTGACTTGGGGTCCCAAGTTGGTTATGGAAACTCCATTCTTGAAGAATGGGGCCCTGAGCAACGCAGTGTACCTTTAAAGCTGCCCCTGCTTTGAGCCAGAGGCTTTGAGGGTTTCCTTCCAGCCTGTATTTTTCTATGAATACATTATTGTATGTGTTTCCTAAATGCTAGGAGCCCATGCCAATCATCAGCTTCATCACAACTGGGGTGTAATGTGACTGTTTTCTCAGCCATTATGACCAAGGTCTCCTAGTGAGCTTGCTCCTGGAAAATTGTGTCCAGTTCTGTGCCCCTCAGTTCAAGAAGGACATAGAACTCCTTGAAAGAGTCGAGCACAGGGCCACTGAGATGATGAAGGGATTGGAACACCTTCCTAATGAGGAGAGGCTGAGGGAGCTGGGCCTTTTTAGCTTGGAGAAGAGGAGACTGAGGGGTGACCTCATTAATGTCTATAAATATGTAAAGGGTGAGAGTCAGGAGGATGGAGCCAGGCTCTTCTCAGCAATGTCCAATGATAGGACAAGGGGCAATGGGTGCACGCTGGAGCACAGGAAGTTCCACGGGAACATAAGGAGGAACTTTGTCACTGTGAGTGTGATGGAGCATGGGGACAGGCTGCCCAGAGAGGTTGTGGAGTCTCCTTCTCTGGAGACATTCAAACCCCACGAGAACATGTTCCTGTGTGACCTAATTTAGGTGATCCTGCTCTGGCAGGGGGGTTGAACTAGATGATCTTTTTAGGTCCCTTTCAGCCCCTAATATTTTGTGGTTCTGTGAAGGGAGGCAGAGGAATGCCCACAACAATAAACCTGAAGGTCTGGTGGGAACAGGTTGGTGGGAAGAGGTCATGACACAGAACACCAGGAGGAGGCTGTAACTTTGAGCAGCTATTTGTAATTTCATTTCCCTATCCCAAAGGTCTTTCCTGCAACTGCTCCCAGGCAGAGATGGAGACTTGTGCTGTGCTTCTCCAGCTAATGAGCAGCAACACAAAGGGGTCTGGTCCCCACTGGTTACCCAGGTATGCTGATGAAAGAAGCATAATAACATTTTCATTCCACAGGTGAGGGAAACTGAGGTCAGGGAAAAGGTTGCCCCAAGAGCTGTGAAATGAACTCTGAGGTGGTTTTTGAAGATGTTGAAGTTATTAATACTGTTTTCTTTCTTTGTTGAGGTCACTGAGTTCCTTTCACTAAACAAACCCTCCAAAGCTTTATTGGGAAAACCTGACTCAGCAAGTTTTCTAAACAGCGCAGCATGGTAGACCCACATGACAGACACCTCCTTTTTTCTTGGGAAACTGGTCCAAAAAGCCTACCTTTAATATATTTTTTAATCATTAAACCAATTTTCATGTGGTGAATTGATATCTGAGTAATATTGCAATGCCAGGGTAACTCACCTCACTAAATATCAGGTTTTATGGAAGGATTTTCCCCCTGTCCTCTTGTCCATGAGTTGATCCCCACGCAGTTCCAGGAGCCCACACTACACACCACCCTTATCAAGGGTAAATCACTCTTTCCCTCTTTTTACAAAGTTTTACAGATCAATAACTTCTTTCCATGTTTCCAATGCTTCCCCTGTTAGCTATAAAGCCACAATTAAGAGTTAATACAGGTGATCACAGAAAGCCCCATGCTACGCTCCAGCTCAGCCTTTCTCCATTATCATGCACTAGCTGTGTTTCCATTAATCAGGGTCAGAGAGAGGGGCTGCACCAAACTCTCCTTGAGTGCTGCTGAGGTGAAGGCCTCTCTTCTATTTAAGCAGAGCTGATTTGAGACTGCTTTTACAAAAACTGGGCACTTTGTGTTGCAGTGTGCAGCCAGCTGAGGGCAGGAGAAGCCCATGTATTAGACAAATGCATGTGCATGTATTTGAGACTCTGAAGGAAGAGGGGGAGAGGAGGGAAGAAAGCAAGCAGCACTGGCTTGAGCATGCCTCCTGCAGCATTTCTCCCTATTTTAAAGCTCCATGACTGAGACTGGTCCCAAAAGAAGGCCTCCAGGGAGGCTTGGATGGGAAGCGGCAGTGTTGAACACCCCAAGATTGGAATGATAGGAAAGAAGGGGTGCAGAGATTTTGTATGTTATCAATCCCAAGTGTGAAGAAGGGTCCCAATGAGCCTCAAGAGTCTCACTCCAAAGACCCTCAGTTGGAATAACCCTACTCATGGAGTCAGGCTGGTTGTGGTTCTACCTCACCCCAGCAACTGGTGGATAATGAACTTCCACCAGGCAGTCAGATGGGAAATGATGTCCTTACATTTCCTATTTCTGATGGAAAGATTCTGTCCAGGAAATGGGTTCTGATGAGCAACAGCTGTCATTAAGCTGTTTCTGCTGACAGTGTCTATGCCCACTCACCCTGTACACTAGAATTTTGCATCTGACTCCTTTAATCTGACTCCCAGGTTCTGCTGGGTAGTCCAAATCCACTCTGCAGCAAGGCTGAGTCGAGCAGGGCTGTTGAACTCTACAGCAGCAGTTTGCTCCAGGACCCAGCAGTACACCCAGCCCGGCATTGATGCTTAATAGGTCCCCTGGTAAGCTTGTCTGCTCCAGCCTGAGCTCTGCTCTCAGAAACCCTCATGCCTGCCCAGAGGTTTCCATGACTTTTCATCATTTGAAGATTTGAAGATACATACCTGACATCAGTGTACTATGGCCACCCTTGGGTCATGTGTTATCACAACCATAGATCCCTCAATTTCTCCTTAATCAGACCAGGACATTAAGCTTCCATAGGGTGACAATGGACAGTGTCATACTAAGACATCTTTTTCCAGTGATGTCTTCAGATCTTCACACTCTGGTGAGTGTGTAGCCCTAGATGGAAAGAACACCAAGCACTGGAGGGAAAAGGTAATGCTGCAGAGAGCTGGTTGACCTGAGGTCTCACCCAGACCATCCCAGCTTTGCATGCTTCTGAACCAACCTCTGATGCACGTGTTGAAAGTGGGTCTATTTGAATCCTTTCCTTTAGTACCTGTGGAACTGTTGGAGAGGGTTCAGGGGAGGACCACGAAGATGATTAGAGGGCTGGAGCACCTGCCCTACAAAGAAAGGCTGAGGGAGCTGGGCTTGTTCAGCCTGGAGAAGAGAAGGCTGTGGGGGGACCTCATTGCAGCCTTCCAGTACCTGAAGGGAACTTATAAGCAGGAGGGGATTAAACTTTTTAAAAGGGTAGATAATGGCAGGACAAGGGGGAATGGACTAAAGCTAAAGGAGGGAAGGTTTAGATTAGATATTAGGGGGAAGTTTTTTACAGAAAGAGTGGTGAGGTGCTGGAACAGGCTGCCCAGAGAAGTAGTGGATGCCCCGTCCCTGGAAGTGTTCAAGGCCAGGTTGGATGGGGCCCTGGGCAACCTTGTGTAGATCCAGGCCTGGAGGTTGGTGGCCCTGCCTGTGGCAGGGGGGTTGGAGCTCTATGATCCATGGGGTCCCTTCCAACCCAGACCATTCTATGATTCTATGATTCTATGATATCTCATGGTCCAGTCAGCCCTATCAGTTAGCTAGACTCCTATTTTCACTATAATTTTCTTTCTGTTCACTTCTCCATATTTTTTATTATCATTGTGTCTTCTATAGAAGTTAGGCAGTGGATTTCACAGATCTCATTTTCTCTTTAACATGTCCCTTAGCACAGACATGGTGTTCTCAGAGATACATCTACCGTGCCTTCCCTCAGGAGTACTTACTATTGGTTCACCCCAGTTGGTTTTCTTGCTGTAAAATAAGTATTGCTGCTTGTATAAGGAAACCAAGATACCTCAGGATGGCTGAAAAGTCTTTTCTTTCCCCAAACCATTCATGTGATTCATATAGATTTTGCAAACATTTTGCTTGACGGACACAGCTAATTCATAAAACTGGACAGAAACAGAGAGAAGTGAGGGCATTTCTGTATTCCTTTCCCTTCCCAACATGATATCCAAGAAAGGTGCTGAACGTTTGCTTCTGTGCCCTTAATTTTATGTCTTACTCTTAAAGGGTTTAGTTTATGATGAGTATTTTAGACTATTTTTTGGCCTTGAATATAGTTTTGCCAAATCTCATATTCCCTGAATTTTGTTGGAGTATGTTTACAGGAGTCTCATGGCTACTTTCTGTGAATATTTCATCTCTATCAGGAAGGAACAGCATTTTAAATCTCTGACCAAATATGTTCTTTCTCCCAAATCTTATGCTAGGATTTGTGTTAATGAAGAAATCAACTCAAATGAAAGGGGTTTAAAGGGTTTGACCCCAAAGCTCCTTTTGCAACAACAGTTCACCATTCATCTTATGTACTCTTGCAAAAACAGCTTCTTTTGGAAATACCCCATTTTGAGTGCTTCAACCAGCATTCATAGAATCATAAAATCCCAGACTGGTTTGGGTTGGAAGGGACCTCAAAGCCCACCGACTTCCAATCCCCTGCTATGGGCAGGGACACCGCTCACTAGCCCAGGTTGCTCAAAGCCCCATCCAACCTGGCCTTGAACACTTCCAGGGAAGGGGTTTCCACATTCAGATTCTCTCATTTTACTCACCTAAAGTTAAGCAGTTAAATTTTAACTAACTACAAAACGTGCTTCAGAAGAAGGAACTGAATCTGTTTGCAGATTGGAATGGATTAGCCCTGCTATTACATAGAAGGGTTGAAGTGATGTTTGCTATTGGCTAGAAAGAACAATTGTGATGTTAGAACACTTGGTTATGTATGAAGAATGGTTTCGGGTTTGAATCAAACACAAAGGCAAACTGCTCTGCTAATATAACCATAGCAACGCAATAATATGTGCTTGAAATGATCTGTGTGGTCAAAAAGAGCAGAATATCTGAATGTTTTAGCCAGAAGAGTTAAGGAATTACTTTGAAAATATAATAAACGAAGAATCATGTTTAAAATGAAGTGGCTGTTGGGAGATTTCTGGGACAATGTTTCTGGCTACCCTGAGGATAAAACCTCAATGGGAAAAACTCCATGTATTCTAACCCTTGTTTTCAACAGTGGCAATCCCTTGGTTTTCTGTGGTGACTTGTAGCATGACTGGTCCAAGATGTGCTGATCAGATCCTTTCAAAGCTTCCCTGTGTCTGATGGACAACACCCCACTCAACAGCAAAGCTGCTCAATACTAGAGTACTTCTGAGTTTTCCTCAGGAGTCAGGCTTTGAATTCTCCCCATGTTCTGCAATTGAGATTTATTTTTCCCCAAATCCCTTTGGTTTTGCCTGCACCAAGACTTGGTGTTTCAGGGTATGTCCCATCAATCAGTTGACAGCCTTGGGAGGTCACAGGGATCTGCCCAAATGATCTCAGCCCCCTTCCATCTTACAGTGCCCAATGGATAAATGTGGTGCCAGAACTTCCCATGTAAAATGTCCCTGAAAAACCCAACTGATTGCTGTCTTCTGGTGACCCAGCAGATCAGAACAGCCAAATGTCCAGAGGCATCTCCTCGAAACCCCTCTACCAGCCAGCATCCAGGGCTGTCTGTCCTCAGGAACAGCATATGCAAGTGCAACACGCTGCAGCAGATAATGCTTGTAACACAGACCCAAATAACAATGAAGACCAGCCAAACCACGGCTCCAGAGCTGTTTGACACCATTTCAAGCATGGTTTGCACCAAGCCTGCATCCCAGGTGGTGTACAGGCAGGGAGAAGGACATCTGCATAATCTGCATCTTCCTGATGAGTTAAATCACCTCTAGCAAATAATTTGCCTTCTCTGGCAGTACAACACATCTAACGCTCCAGTCCTTGCCCCAGGGAGTCAGTCAGCACTGTCTCTTAGTGATACAAGACTGGTCTCCAGTCCTGAAAACCCTGTGTTTCAACAAGGAATTCAGTTTAATTGCTGCAGAATGGGTTAAAAAGCAACCACATTCCTCCCTGCAAGGAGGATGCAGGGAAGTGATTTCTTAGAGCAAAGAGCTGGGTCATTCAGCAAGCAAAAGTGTAATAAGATCCGTGCAGCTGGCATCCACAGCAAAAAGAGAAACACATGTAAGTGTTTAAAACTGGGGCAATTACTCTTTCAAACAATTTGCCAATGGAGGGTAGAGGAGAAAGGGAAGAATAGGGACCAGCTGGATTCCCCTCTCAGGAAAGAAAGCCTGGATATCTTTCTCACACAGATCCTCTTGTCCCAACCCAGGCTCTGGGCTTAACACAAGGATGCTCAAGGCAAAGCCATCGGGACGTGCAATGTGGGGGGTCAGAGAGCATGGTCTGAATATAGGTAGGGGTTTGGGGGCTGAGCCTGCAGGCAAAGGGCAAACTGCTCAGATTAGAAACAAAGAAGGAATCTTTTTTTTCCTCCTTTTTGGATTCACTTTAAAAAAAAATGAATTAAAAAGAAAAAAAAAATAGAACAAAAGAGTGAGGAAAGAATGTCTGAAATACAACATACGAGTCTGCCTCTGTTTAGGGCCTGGCTGGAGATGAAACCCAAATGTCTCTGAATTAGAATAAAAACAACAAACTGAAGGACATTGTGTTTTGATGGGTTTCATTTTATCCTTTGATAATTTTTCATTTGTATCCCGCTATGACATTTCATTCGGGGCTCTGCCTGACTGCACATTTTATTCTGGAGCTTGATTTCACACTATTACTGCATACATCAGTGGCTCCCAAGATTCAGTAACTTGGTCCTGCTCCTTAGCAAATAGACATGTCTGTGGTGCGCTTCGCTGTAGATACTTTTACAAGCCATTTCCCCATTGTGCAGGCTCATAAGTATTCCTCTGGCATGGCTTTTTCTTCTATAGGAAAAAAAAACCCAGCAGCAGTGAAACTGAGAGTCAGTAACAACTAACCAATTTGTCAGTGGCATCTTTAGACAATTAAAAAGCCCTGCATCTCTCTTTGGTTTTTTCTCTCCTTGAGAAGAATATAGAAAGCCAAGGATGAGAGGAAATGTACCTGCTGCTCCTCTTAACTTAATTAAAATCCAGGAACAGGGGAAAGCAATGCAGAAGAATTGGGAGCTTTTAACATTGGGGCTTTTTAAAAAATAAACAATTGATATTGATGGCTGCTGGGAACAACAGAGGTATAGAGGGTCTTGGCTTTGAGCAGAGGGAATGGTTTTGGTCATCTTGCCATGTCCCTTTAAGGTCTGTTGCTTGCTGCTCCTATTTGTCACTGAGATTTGGATAGAGGGGGAATCTGTCGCAGAACATGAGTTAAGTGCTCTGTGTCTCAGTTAACCCACCAGAAAAGTGAAGATGATGCTTCTTCACAATACAAGGAGTTGCAGAAACCCATCCCCTCTTTCCAAGAGGAGATGATGAAACTGATGCACAGCGCCAGTTGTACAGCGAGTGAGCGCACACAAGATTCAAGAGGCAAAGATTCACAGGAGATGCTTTATGTTCTCCAGCTTTTCTTTTCTGCAGGGGCCCAGGAGCTCTCTTACATTATTATAAGGGTCCCATTCAGAGGAAGCTATTTCTTCCACTTTTCTGGCCAGTCCTATGGTATGGAGAACTTCTGAGGCTGTAGATCCAACAGCAACCTCCATGGCCCAGGATGAGTTATACTGTCCTGAGACGACTCATCATACTTCCTCTGCTCTGGAGGCACCATGTCTGAGGGATGCAGTGGGTAGCAAAATATCTCCTTGGGGAGATTTTTTTACACAGTGGGGCATCTTCTGTGCTACAGCATTCAAAGCCAAGAAGGGGAGAAAATATTGGTAGGAGAGGAGCAAAGCAGATAAATAACACATGGGAAAGAACTGTCCCCTCCCGCTAATACAAATGTTCCCTTCAGCATGTCCCATAGCGCTTGGCCTCCCCGAAGCTGAAAATATCTCCAGGAACAGCTGCTTCCAGCATTTCCCTTTGAAAACAGTCATGTATCCAAGAGACTGGTTAGGGAGCTTTTCCCAGTCGCCTAATATTTTTACTCCACACTGTTGCCCATTAACCCATAAACCCCTTTCATGTTTTCCCAAGTAGTCCCTATTCCTCCTTCCAGCTCACACCCATCTCATGCTCAGCTGCTGTCACGATGTTCCATTGGTCATCACCCTTTGGCCAGAACACATCACTTGGTTCTGCAGAAATGGAAAGCTGGAATGAACTCAGGAATTTTAGCTTCAAATTATCTCTCTTTTCTACTAAAACTTATCTCTGCTTGAGCTCATAATTTCTGTTCCCAACCTGAAAAGCAGATTCTGTTCTCAAAGCATGTATCTCCTTTAGATACCATGAGTGTGGTGCTTCAGAAAAGAGCCCTTCCTACAAACAATTCACCCATCCCAGTTATAAGCAGTGTGGTTGCTTGTTATTAGTGAATGGCTAATGCCAAAAAGTGAAGTTTCTTTTGGCTGCAAGTATAAAGGAGGGTGGCTGTGTGCTGGGGAGCGGTGTGTCATGCTCCTGCAGTTCAGTCAATCCTGTTCATTGTGTCTGTGATTTACAGACTGCTGATGTAACGTGGGTACTTGGAGTTTGTTGTACTCCCCCTCCTCCAGAAAGGGAATCTGTGCTCCAAAGAAATGACCATCTAAACAGAGCACCCAATCAGAATAGAGAGGAATAATTTGCTCATTTTGTAAAAATTAATCCCCTGAAGTTCTGTAAATAACAGATGCAAAATGTTCCATGAACTTTTAGCTAACCAGGAGCTGAACCCAGGCGCCAGCCCAGTGCTGCAATCACAAAGCCTTCCTTCCTCTATTCGCAATGCATTAGGAAAAGGTCTCCATGACCTAGAATGATCTTTAAATGACTCACTTTTCAATCTTTCAGTGCGCTCTTTGAGGGGAGGAAGGATAGAGAGAAAGGCAGAGCTTTGGTTATTGTTGTTTTCCATCTTTTTAATTTGCAGGTACATTGCTTGTTAGTCTAAAAGCAAATTGAGACAAGGCTGAAGTGACCATCTCAGCAATAAAAGCTCTCTGCCGAGACAGACCAAACACTCTATGAAAGTGCAAGCAAGAGTGAAAAATTGGCTGCTTGAACTAAACAACTGCTCAGGTTGACTTTCAAAGACAATCGAGTCTCGTGCCCTGAATGGGGACACATACACACATCCATGTTCCCTACAATCCCCCTCCCATCTTCATTTAGAGCCTCTGGGACCCTACGTTGTTCACAGCTGGGGTTACAGATCCATGTTGTACCAGCACGAATATTTTACCAGGTGTTTTGTCTAAAGTAAGGGAAGGATCATAGAATCATAGAATCGTAGGGGTTGGAAGGGATCTCAAGAGATCATTGGGTCCAACCCCCCTGCCAAAGCAGGCTCCCTAGGACATATCACTCAGGAGTCCAGACGGGTCTTGAATATCTCCAGAGAAGAAGACTCCACCACCTCCCTGGGCAGCCTGTCCCAGGGCTCTGTCACCCTCACTCTGAAAAAGTTTTTCCCCATGTTGGTGCGGAACTTCCTGTGCTCCAACTTGCACCCGTTGCTCCTTGTCCTAATCCCACAGACCACTGAAAAGGGGCTGGCTGATTCCCCCTGCATCCCCTGCTTAAGATAATTATAGACTTTAATTAGGTCCCCCCTTAGTCTTCTCTTCTCAAGGCTGAAGAGTCCCAACTTACTCAGCCTATCCTCACAGGGGAGATGCTCCAGGCCCCTAATCATCGTCGTAGCCCTAATCGTCTTCTTAGCCCTGGATGCTGGGCTGCTGTGACTGAAGTCCAAATGCTTCCAGGTAGGCATTTTCCTTGTCACAGGGCCTGAGGGAGCTGGTCCTGGATTGCGTGATCAGTGTCTTGACTGGGAACCCCTTCATGGGAGTGGACCTGTAGTCTCATGTGTGGGAATGGACCTATAATCTGATGTGTGGGAGGGAAGAAGCTGAGGAAAGCACAGCAATTTTGGCTAGAGCAGCCACCCTATAGGATTTCTGACTAATGGGGAGGAAACGCTCAACATCCTCTCCCTCAGAACCCAACAAACTATTGGTGGTTAATAATTAACCTTTCATATGTAAATGTTGGTATTTCTGGCCTTTCACCACAGCCACAAGAGCCAAAAACTTGAAAAGAAATACAGAAAATCTGTAAATCTGATAATATTCACAGGACTCCAGAAGCAGAGACTTTCTGAAAGTCACAAGACTCCATCAGCCATCAGGGCTGGCGGCACTGCCTTTGAGATCAAGTGCCTCAGGAAATGTGACCCCAGGGTTGATGGTCTGTCAGGAACTAGAGTGATGTTTTACTTGGAGCTCTCCATTGGGAAGCTGTGAATATTCAAGTGAGAAGGTGAAAGGAAGACCCCATGAAACCTCAGCCAGCAATGCTCACTTCCCCACAGGGCTGTGAGATGGTACCAGACCCACTTCTGTGCTGGTCAGGATCTGCTCTTTGGTTAGAGGCTTTTGTCCAGCAGCTATCTCCTGAACATAGGAGTTGCATGACATTAATGTATTTGAGCTTTCCTGGACTTATCCGTATTGAACCTCTCAAGGATCCCTCACTAAAACCCTTCTGTCTAATGAGGCAATTAGATTAATAGGTAAACAGCAAATCAGTATGCTTTAATTGGTGTTCCCAGGTAAATCAGCACAGGTAGCACTTATTTCTAAGGGCTGTTTCTGAAAGAACAGCAGAACTGAATTAAATCCTTTTTGTGGTTTTCATACGATGTCTGAGACTGATGTGAAAGGTTATGATTTTCTCCCCATTTGCCTTTTGCATTAGAAATAATTTTGATCTCTCCTGTCCTGTTTGTATGTGTCTTGTACTCCTGGAAGATACCACGGATGACTGGAAAACTGATGGGGCTGCAATATTGAACACTGAGAAGTGTGAAGGGACTAATATTAAAGGACAGGGAATTTTTTCTTAGCCCTGGTTTAATTTGCACTCTTCATTTACCTGCGTGTAAGTGAGATGCCTGTTGAATGGTTTGGAGGAGAAGCACTTTTGCTGCAAACCCAGCACGCTGGCTCTTTGAAGCTATGCAGGCATCGAGAGCTTTGGCCTTTGACCTTCCAGAAGAACATTTCCCCAAGGAGGGAAGAGCTTCATGCCATCCTAATCTTGTTCAGGATTAAAAAAGGAAGGGAGGGAAAAAAATAATAAATCACAGTTATGAAAATAATGCTGTTAAAAGGAGAAACAAATGTTCCAGGCTTTTCTGATTTCCTTTCCAGCTCACTGTTATAGACATGACACTGCTGTGCCTGCTTCAAAGGTCTTTTGAATCAAGGGATTTCATGATGCATTGCTCTTTCAGAGACTCTGGATTCCACCACGGTAGCCGGACCATTTTGCTCCACCTTAGACACCCCTCAGAGGGAGGGATAATGATGTACAGGAGAGGACAGTGGAGAAGAGAACCCTACGTGTCCTGGAGGACTGGTTTTATGAGCAGGGTAGAGCAAGAATAGAGGAAGGTCTGGGAAGGCTCTTCCTGACAGGGGTTTCCCCCTCCCCATGGACATGGCAAGACCAGAGAAACAGTGGGATAGAAGAGGAGTGTCTACCTAGAGATACCTACTGGCCTGTGGGACAGCCTCCATTGCTTCTCTGGACATTTTAAACAATTCTGAATGCCTCAGAGCCTGAATTAAGGAGGACAGGGGCAAAACCGATTGGCAGGCTTTTCTCCCTCTCTCTTTGCTCCTTTGGATTTAGGACAAGGTTCTTCTTGCAGCCCCCTCCCCTATTTCTGCACCATCCCATAGATGAATGGCAGTTCTGACCCCATCCCTGCTCCGGGGAGCGTCGGGCACCGCTGCACTGGGCGTTTTAGTGTCTCTGCACACAGCCTCTGCCTCTGGACTCACGATGGCAGCAACGTGCCACAGCAGAGTGCCCAGCAAAGCACAAGGTGGTGGCTTCCCCCACCGAGAAATTCAGCCTCCTCCTGAAAGATCCTGACCCTTCCTTGGGGCAAACCAGGTGGGGGTGCTCAGGAGGCAACTGAACCCGTCCCAGGGACTGCCTTGCAGAGCTGGGATGAGGAGAAAGCCGGTACTGGGTAGGACCTTGCTTCCTTGCTCCAAGCAAAGGCTACATCACAGAGCTTTTTTGCAGGGGTCTTCTCTGCTTTTTTAGGGTGTACCCAAGGGTTTCCTGTCCCCTGACCCTTGCTTCTTGCCAGCTGCCGAGTGTAAGGCCTTGTGGGGCTTTGTGTGGAGCAGGTCATGGATAACGGTCACATTCAGGAACTCTACAACTCAGGGAGGTGAACATCTAGGACCAAGACCCAGCTCCATCTACACCTTAACTTTGGCAAGGAGAAAGGTGGGTGCTTGTTTGCAGCCGGAGAGGTCAGCAACACCCTCTGTCAGTGGTTTAACTTTGATAGGTACTCACAGTTAGGCACAGGTCCCTGAAGGTTTATGCTTTCTGCATTGTCCATGGGTAGCAGATCTCTTTCAGGGAGCAGCACTGACCCAGAGCCCACAGAGGACCTTCTTCCACTGCCCTCTTGCACACTCCTGCGCACAGTGGTGGGACCTGATATCAGCCTGACTGAGGAGGAGGATGCTATAATAAAGACCTGGTTTCTGGCCCTGCCTTTACCATTAATTTTTCACTTGGCCATGCACATGGCTGTTAAACCTTTCCCAGTGTTGCCTATGAAGGCCTTGAGCTCCCTTGGAGAGACGAGGCTGGAGTTCGGGAAGGATTTGGGCAGCCTTTTGCATGAGGCAGGAAGGGCTGTTTGGGGACTCCAGGCAGCACTGGAACAGAACTACATTAAATCAATAAAATATGTGTACAGATATACTTCTCTCTGATCTGGTGTGGGTGTTTGCCTGGCCCTGTGTTGAATTTATTTTATTCCACTTTGGAAAGCTGAACTGAGACGCCGAGGGTTTGTGCAAGAGCCAGACTGACACAAGAACATGGTATAGGTGAGGAAGGATCAAGGTCAAAAAGTTTTTAGACCAGTTCTGCTGGTTTTGTGAAACCACTTTTGCAGGGCCAGCATGCTGCAAGGTCAGCTCCAATGGTTTGCTTGTCCCCAGGTGCTCAATGATAGTCCCAGAACCACATCACGAGTGAGCTGAGCTGGTTAGTGGAAATCCATCCTTTTCCATTCAAATAATGGTGTCACAAGCCATCAGTGACCTCCCATGCATCAGACCTCCCTCCCAAAAGACGTGCAGAGGTTTCCCGATTCCTCCTTGTGAAGGAGCCTTAAATCACAGCCAGTGGTTGTCACAAACTGCCCATTGATTTCTTGCAGCTCGCGAATGTGGCAAGTGGCACAGAGTTGATACCGCAGATCCATAATTAATGTTTTGTGATCCCAGATCTGAAGGCCTTTTCACAGGCAGAGGGACTGCTAAACTGCCCCTGAAGATGAGGGATAGAGCTGCGGAAGGGATTAGCAGCCAAGCCAGTAATGAGCTCAGACAAACACAAGCACAGGAGATGAAAAAAATAATCCAAGCTGGGAGTGAAAAACATTCATGTATGAAGTGCTTTTTTTAAAAAGAAGATGGGTGCTTCTGAAGCCACCAAAAGTGCTGATTTTCTTGTTGCTTGCTTGCCTGTGAAAGCCTGAGTCAGAGAGACAGTTTGGAGTCTACACTTCCCAAGATGGGGTTCAGGCAGATCAAGCTGGAGGAAAGTTTGGGGGCTGATATTCCCTATCCAGATGGTGAGGCAGTGACCCTGGTCTCCCAACAGGTGGATTTATCCTTGGGATTGCTAAGAAGGTTGCAGTGATTTTTCTTGTGTGCATTGACATATGTGTGGATGGCTTTGGCTGGACAGTAGGAGAAGAGAGCAAAAGCAATTAGTGTAAGGATCTGTATGAGGACCAAGACCTTGGAGCTGCGTGAAGGGTCATAAGCCAGCCCCTTCCTGGACCATTTTAGGTGGCCACTCCTTATCAAGAAGGCTGGAGTTTGGTAGTGTGAGGGCTCTGCAGATGTGGTGAGGGATATGCACTGGGACTTAAGCATATATGTACATATATATGAATATATATATGATTATATGCAGGCAAAAATGCCAATATTCCTGTATACACTAGGGTAAAATCTCCCACTGAGAGCCAGGGGGGAAGTCTCAAAGACAGATGTAGGCTGTCTCCCACTTAGGGATATTGGCTGTCTACGCATCTTGAAAAAGAGGGATTTAAATCAGCTGGAACCTATAGGTAGATAAAGAGCCCACTTCAACAGGAAAAAGAAGCCATTATCCTTAGCAGAGTTAGCTTATGAGAATGAAAAAAGAGCATTTGGAGAAAATATCTGCCCATTAAATATGAAGTTAAGAGCTTGGCTTAGGTTCAGAAGGGAAGAAAAGGCTTTTGATTAACCAATAAAGCCAATGGTGATGTTGAGATTATTCAGAGCTTATTACTTTTATAAAAAAAAAAAAAAAGAAAGAAAGGAGGAAAGTGGCAAAAAAGGAAAAAGGAAGAAAGAAATGACAGTCTGGTTTACATTTGTTGGGACTGCAGTAGATTGCTCATGCCAGAGCAATGAACAGTAGCTTGGATGCATCATGCAAGGCTGGTTACAAAGATGAAAATATATATTTCTTTGGGTTTTAAAATGGTTAGAGGCATTTTAGGTGACAGCACAACCTTCTGATGCTTCCGTGGAGAGAAGATTGACTGCAATGGCCTTGTTTGTGGCTACTTAATCGCGGCGCAATTCTTCTACTTGATGGAGCAACAGGAGGCCTTCAACTTAGTTATGACATTCCAATATATCTATTAGAAGGAATTAAGAGGTGGGTGGTCCCAGGAATCCCTCTCTATTAGAAAAGGTGGAAGAAGTTGAAGTGTTTTGTTTATTCAGGAGGAAACAAAAGGGAGCATGACACTACCTGCCGGTAGGAAAGGAATGCACTTTTCTCCATGGGTAAGACATAAAGCTCTGCATTAAAATCAAAGAAAGTTTGAATTAAAAGGTGGGAGACCTTTCCCCTTGTGGCAGTGGGCATGATGGTCTGGGAGGGACTGGAGGAATCTCACAGCAGATTAGATGCACATCAATCTGGAACTGCCCAGCAAGGGTTGAGGCTGTGCAGTGCATGCAAACACGTTTCAAGGTTCCTCCAAGACTTCATTATCATAATCAAAGCTGTAGATGGCAGAAAATTTGTGGAACATACCTGTGGATGGACAAATGAATAGGATACAACACTTCAGTGTATCCTCCTCAAGCCTCTCTTGCATCTAGTCACTAAAGCAAAGTCACTGCTTCCTGGAAAGAGGACATAAATAACTGCAAATGAGAAATAACAGGAAATAATTTTAAAGATTAATTTTGAGGCTAACTAGTGGAATAGTCTGCAAAAGGCGTCACTGGATTCCTCACCCCAAACTGACAGTGGATTGTCCCCGAGTCAAAAATGAATGTAGAAGGAAGTTCTGGAGAGATCAACATAGTTTATGCAAATAGCAGTGACTATAATGTCCTGCTATGGGCAATGTAGGAGCTCAGATTAGATTGAGCTAAAAGGTCCTTTCTAGCCTTGAATTATTTCCCTGTTTCACAGAGTCCATCATCTCTTATGTCAGCGTCTGCTTCAGCCAGAGGCTGTCTTCATTTTGAAGACATCCATCACAAAGAACTGGACTCTGGCCATACCCCCTTTGCTGACAGGACTTGGCTTTCTTTAGCAGACACCCATAATAATCAGAGTCTGTTATGAAGGATTCCCTTGTCTAGTCCCTTGGCTAAAAAATTATGGGATTCCCCCCTTTGCTTTGTCTGAGGGTAGAAATTCATTGGGCTTCTTCTGAGGTGACTTTCTGTGAGTATCCTCTGAGACCCTGGTAGGGTCTTAATGAAAGCTTTAGGAACCAAGGCAGCTTAAATGAGAAACAAACACGGCAGACCAACAGTTTGTTTGTGCTGAGTAACAGGTAAGAGGGAAGAAAATGGCCCTTTAAAAATAATTTTTGACCTGACAACTTGATAAGCCAATTCCCTACCAAAGGTTCCTGTCAATTTCTCCCAGAGATCCACAATATATATGTGCCCTTGGGTGACTTGGAGGACCCCATCATGCCTTAAAACAGACAACACCCCACTGCCATAGGACATGTCACATAGGAGACCACTGAAAAGTGGTGGTCCATTGCTCACCTCACTCCTCCTGGCGCCTCAGGCCCCAGAATTCAGCATTGGAGAGCCTACATTTACTGGTGGGATGCTGGACCGATACATAACTCTGCAGAAGCAGCTCCTCTGCCTGCTGTCACCATCATAGCCTCATCCACCCCATGGTGGGAGAAACTTACAACCACTCTGTGAGCAGTCAATACCTCCAGGCACATTAGATTAGACCCAGGGCAAAATCCTCCAATTTCCAGTGTGACTATTCACCCCCAGACCTCCTCTCAGTGCTGTGGAAGGGTTTCAGGCTTGACCTGGTGGCCTGGCTGCTGCATCCTGTTCCCACTGCCCACAGTCTCTCTCTAATCTCAGTCTGCCTTCCCAGTGGTTCCCTCCAGTCATCAGCAGAAGCAGGGGCTGCGTGTGCTGCTAGAATAATTAGTGCTGCAGGGTGTTTAGTATGCAGCAGTGGCTGTGCTATTGCTCAGGGAAAAATGGGAAAAAAAATAAAGCAACCAAAAAAAGCCCATTTGCCCAAGCAAGAGAAAAAAACCCACTTTTTACTACTTGATTTTCTGCTTCCCCAGGAAAACCAAATCTCTAGAAAGAGGCTCTTCTCCTGGCTGCCATGGGGGAGAGCTGTCTGTGGGGGGACTACCAGGGATTGTTTGGCTCCACAGTATTGCTTGTCTGCTGATGGCTGCACAGGGAACGGCTCTAGCCCTTGCCTTCTGCAGTGGAGGAGACTGCAGAGCTGACACGAAGCAGGGGTGGCAAGTTCTGTGCTCTCTTCAAAAACAAGGTCTGTGTTGAGGTCTGATGGAGCTAAGATGTTCTAAGTTTGCATGTTTAGGACCAGTTGTGCAGTGCATATATGATGCCCTGTTGGTGTCCTCTGTCCTACATGTGATGAGAACCAGCTCTGATATCCTTTGCCTGGGAAGGAGGAGAATCGAAGCAGATCCAAACACAGTACCAGGAGTACATAAGGGAGCAACTTCTGCCTGTGGTCTCTTTCTTTTCCAGGAAATATCAAGGAAAATAATCTGTTTCACTTGCCGCGGATCCCTCAGAGTTCGGTGCCCATCGCACGGGGAAGCACAGCTTGACTCAATGTGAGTGACTTAAGCTTCCCTTTATTGTACTAGCACAGGCAATATATAGGGACAGTTACACACCCGGCATTAGCTAATTGGCTATATTCTTTGCTTACAATTATACAGATTGGTGAAAACTTCTAGTTACCACATTACTTGTCCACGCGCAAGGCACGGGGGGGATGCGTGCTCCCTACCCCCAGCCTCTGACTCAGCACAAGCCAGTGCTGTCTTCAAGGCCACAGCACCTGCCTTTGTTTCTTACTTTCAACACTTTCCCATCGCTAAGGCCTCTTATTATTTACAGCACTCTCCTTCTGCCAGGGCCTCTGTACTCTGTACAGAGACTCCGTTCACACGCTCTCCTAGCCATTTCTCTACATCACTCTGCTCCATGTCTCCATGATGAGAAGAGAGAGAAAAGAAGGAGAGGCCACTTATCAGGGAGCATTTCCAAAGCAAATGGGTAGCACAAGGCTGGAAGCTGTATGGACGCCTTGTTTAGGCAGGGAACAGAGACCCAGTCCTTGGCCAGCATGGAGCAGTGTGGTGGTTTTGGCCCTAACTAGAGACCAAATACCCACCAAGCCTCTCGCTCACTCCCCCCTTCAGCCAAAAAGGGGGAGAATATAGATATTGGGAGGCTTAGGACTTGAGATAAGGACAGAGGGATCACTCTCCAAGTAGTGCAATGGGCAAAACAGACGCAGCACAGAATAAAGGAAAGAAAAAACAATGATTTATTACTACTTACTACAACTACTACACCCAGTGAACTGGAACGAGATAAGAAGCGGCCAGGTCTTCAAGCACCTTCCCCCCACCCCTCCCTTCTTAGCAAACTTAAAACTCATCACGGTTTTACTCCCTTCTTCCCCCCCCAACATGGCGCGGGGAGGGGCAGGGAATGGGCAGTGGGGTTCCGGTGATTCCCAACAAGCT
>VZTU01026897.1:299080-360278 GCA_013400835.1 Zapornia atra
GTCCAGACCCCCCGGCCTGGTCCCCCGCAAAGTCACAAGTCCCTTGGCAAACCTGCTGAGGCGTGGAGCAATCTGCACAGGGCATAGTTGTCTCTGCTCCCCGTCCTCATCCATGGGCTTTAGGGGGACACCCGTTTCACCATGGACTCCACCACGAGCTGCAGGGGAAACTCTCTTCCTGCATTCTTCATCCCCCCCCCTCCTGCGGGCCTGGCCTTGGAGTCCGTGCAGCTTGTTACATCTTCTCACTCCCGCTCCAGTGGCAAAGTGCCCCTGCCAGCAGTTTTTTTTTCTCCTATATGTGATTCACAGAGGCGCTGTGACCAGCTCTGATAGGCTTGGTCTCAAATTTGGCCTTGAATGTACCAATGTTTTCAAAATATGGGGCTTGCTGTAACTGCAGCTTACAAGAACCAATGAAGCAGCAGTTACACCAAACTGCAACAAGCAGTTACCACCTGCCTAGTTACCTACCACTCACCTTCAGTTTGCAATGTCCATAGTCATGCTCTGTTCCCACCAGACACTACAATGTAAAACACGGATCTTTCCACTGAAGGTGGAAGCTTTTCAGGGGGAGTGGAAGGGTTAAATGTTTTCCTCCACTTAAACCACATGCACAAGGCACTAACAGTAATGGCAAAGATTGCAGGAGTGCTTTCAGTTTCAGGTAAGACTGGAGAACAGCACCTGGCAAACAAGGGCAGTAGGAAGTATTCCCCACCTGAATTCCCCTGGGCTGTGGGGGCAAGGGAAGGGGATGAAAAAAGGGACAACCCCCTTCCTATTTGACAGAATCAGAGAATCATGGGATGTGTTATGTTGGAAGGGACATTTAAAGGGCATCTAGTCCAACCCCCTGCAGTGAGCAGGGACACCTTCACTAGATCAGGTTGCTTAAAGCCCTATCAAGCCTGCCTTTGAAGGTCTCCAGGGATGGGGCCTCCACCACCTCTCTGGGCAACCTGTGCCCATGTCTCACCACCCTCAGAGTGAAGAATTTCTTCCTAATGTCTCATCTAAACCTGCCCTGCTCTCGTTTAAAACCATTGCCCCTTGTTCTATCTCTACATGCCCTTACAAACAGTCCTTCCCCAGCTTTTCTGTAGGTCTCTTCAGGTACTGGAATGGACAAGAAGGGAGCTGAAGTAGACCATGAGCCGAGCTGGTTTCACACCAGGGCCAGGTGAGACCCTTACACATGGGGGTGTTATCTGAAGTGCTCTACAGCAGACATACCGTTTCTCTCTAGTTCAATGCATCCAGGTGTATCAAGCTTGGGTACAGTCATGGGAAGAGACTGAGATGTCTAGTGCTGTTCTCATAGTCCCAGAAGATCCTGGTGGATCCCAGGGTCCCTGGGTGTCCTCAAGAAACCAGAGGGTCTGGAAAACACAGGCCAGGAAAAGACGTTATCCCACTGACTTGTACCATATACCTACTAGAGCTCTCCCCAATGACCTACCAGTTCTGTTGCTGTGGTTAAATCACTGCTACTTGGGATACCTTGCCATTTTTGGTAGCCCTCCAATTTTCTGGCCATCCACCAGCCTGGACAGAACAGAACTTATTGGTCCCTTTCCAACTCAGGATATTCTATGATTCTATGATACCCAGAAATGACAGGCAAATGTCACAGTGACTCCACATGTGAGATACAGTCAACTGAACTCATACTGATGGTTGTGCAGATGTTAGCAGATATGCTAACCTGCCCCAGTACAAAAGACACTACTGTTTTCCCAAGAGCCTCCTCCAGTGTTTCACAGCCTGGATGTGAGAACAATTTTCCTGATGTCAGCAACCTTTGCTGCAAATTAAACTTGCTAAGCAACTTTCTTGGACAGCCTCAGGGACAAAAGCAAAGAACTGTCCTCCTAACTGTACCAAGTACCCTTGCTGAGAAATACTGAGATGTTCTCCTTTGTACCTCCCAAAACAACTTTTTTCTTTTATATAACTGAGCTTCAGCCTCTTGAGTGCTCTTCCCTCATACCCCTAATTCTTGTTACCGAATTATTCCTTATCCTGTCGTTTCGAGGTATCCAATTCTCTTTAATAAATCTATCCACTTGCACTGGCAATGAGGTGGCAAAAAATCAATCAGTGACATGTTTCCCTGGAAGAGGAAAGGACACACTGTGATATCTGATGAAAGCCATGTAAAGTCTTCTTGGGGGACAGTGTACAGAAGAGAAGAGTGTGGACCTAAACAGAGAAAATGGACATAAGTAGCCTGGGCAGAACCACCCTTGGGTAAAAGGCCAGAGAAAGCTTGGAGGTAAGAAAAGGGAGCTGAAATGGATTTCCTCTCTTTCCAGGTCCATCTACTAAATGCATTAAGACAGCAAAGATGCTGCTAGTCTGGAACAACCTTGCCTTTTGAAAGTTTCCTATGAAATTCCTGTAGGCAGAAGGGGCAGAGCCTTCATCAGAGAGTGAAGTTGTCAAGAGGTGAATTAAAACACTTTCTTTGGCATTTAAGAGATGCTCTATTCCACTTTGTATGGCACAAGAACATTTCCAGCAGGCAATGGCTGAAACTTAAAATAAGAGGTCAATGTCCCTGTGCTGGCCCACAGCACACAGTGGCATTGTTTTGGATATTTGTTGGTGCTGTGTACCATTCTTTCACTGCTTGGGTTATTTTTCTTGTGCCTCTTGACTACAGCTACTGGCACAATTAGTAATTATCTCACTGGGCAGAATTCAAAGCGAGTGGAAGGAGTGAGGGAGGGAAATGCCTTTTCCTGAGCAAACTGTGTTTTCCTGAACTGAACATCCCCAAGTGTCTGGAAATGTTGACTCTGAATCCAGTCGGATTTGGCATGCTTCCAAAGGGAGTGCCTAGCAGGAGATGGAGCAGCAGGCTACATGTGATTCAGAACTGCAGGTGGATGATGAGAATAGCTAGCCCCTTTTTCAGACTTACTAATACCTCATATCCTGAGACAAAAAGTTCCGCTGGTGACTCTGGTACTCTGTGGAAAAGGACTCCCTTGCCTTAAGTTAAGCTCAAGGTCTAAATGTTTCAGTGGGAACCTCCTATTTCTTGCATGGTGGGGTTACTTTTATTTCAGCCTGCTCCACCAGACAGGTCTTTAGAAACCTTAAGATGTTTCTTTCCTTCACTGGAGAACCCTGTGCTACACAATCCCACTCAAATCACTTTGCAGACCTTCCCTCTGTGGGGCTGCAGCTGATTTCTTGTTTCCAGCAGTTTGGTCTCAGTTTCCTTCCCCCACAACAAGGTACTGCTTTGGGCTGTTGACTTGCTGTTCACTCAAGTCCTTGATCTTGGGGAAGCAGAAGCCTTTCCAAACTAATAACTCCTCCAAACACCCCCATAAATGCTCCCTTAACAGCAACCAGCTTCTCCCATGCTTTGTTGCAGAAATTAGTTTAATTTATTTCAGCTGTTGTGAGATTGATTTTGGGTGTCTGACTCTGTCTCATGTTAACCCCTTTTCCGTGGAGGCTTCAAAGAATCCTGCGATGCATGCTCGTGGGAGGCATTGGGATGGAGATAGGCTGTCCTCCATGGGAAGGAAGTACAGGCTCCAAAACCAACCTGGATTGCAGCTATGGAAAATAATGCTGAGAAGTGCCTTGTCCTCCTTCTGGGGATCCATGTGCACAGGGAGTACGAAGTGCCCAAGCCAGCCACAATGTCTTGGGCAATGGGGACTGGCAACCAGCTACCCTAGATGAACACCAGGAGATGCTTATTCACACTGGTTATATCCAGCCAGGACCTGAATGATAGATTCCTTCATGTGTCTCCTGATATTGATGTGTCCCAGGAAGCAAGCTGGACTCAGACTGCTTCTTATCCCACTATTTCTTATGCAAACAGCCCCTGGGATCTCCTTAAGAAGGACCTAGGTTGTCTTCTCTGTAGACCATATGGTATCACTGCAAGATGGGTTGAAGGGAGCCCTCTGCCAAGCCTCAAATGGCTCATCAACTGAGACTCTGCAAATTCAAAATTCCCTTGCAAGCTAGATCCAGCTGGATCACTCTGGAAGCTGGATGTCCCCAAGGAAGTTCATGAGCACAGATGTTGTGGATAGCAGGAAATCTTGTCCTCATGCCCTGCACAGCCCTGCAGTATGTGTCAGGACACATAGTGGCATGGCACTGAGGGTCTTGATGAAACTTAATGAAGAGGAAATCATCATAGAGTGAGAGAATCATTGAATGGTCTGGGTTGGAAGGGACCCCAAGGATCATAGAGTTCCAACCCCCCTGCCACAGTTGGGACCAGCAACCTCCAGGCCTGGATCTACACAAAGTTGCCCAGGCCCCCATCCAACCTGGCCTTGAACGCCTCCAGGGATGGGGCATCCACCACCTCTCTGGACAGCCTGTTCCAGCCCCTCACCACTCTGTCTGGAAAGAACTTCCCCCTAATATATAATCTAAACTTTCTCTCCTTTAGCTTCAAAATCCTAAAGGACCTAAAGACAGGTGGGCCAGCAGCTCCTGTGCTGGAGCATAGAAGGTGATACCCATGCATGTCTTTGCTCAGACAAAGGGACCATGGGCAGGCTGATCCCACCCTGCAGCTGACTGTGAAGACTGACTGCAAAATCATTTCAATCAAGTTTCCCTCCCTCTTCTCTCTTCACCAAGTATTGAGTCACCGTGAGTCATTTAGCAGCATGGGTAGCTGTGGTATTTAAGTCACTCAGCACATTTTCAATGGGCTTTCCTCAAGCCAAATATTTTATGGGACATGTGGCACAATGGATAAGGATGAGAGTGGGGAGTGGGCAGACTCTGGGATCATTTTTCTTGTGCCTCTCCTTCTTCCTTAGCTCAAGATGATCTAAGACCTGTGGCACCCCAGTAGCCATGACAGCCGTGATGAGGTCTTGGTCTCTGGTATCTGTGTTTGGATGAATGAGTCCCTGTGTCCCTGCTGCCTTGCTCAGGGGGGTAGAGGTGATAGGGGCAGAAACTGGTGCTGAGAGGTCTGTCACAAGGTGGGTTTTGATAGAAAAGCAAAAACTGGTTTTTTTGTGTGAAAGTAAGAAGATCTGGGAGTGCAGGCAGTTCTCAAAGGGAGATGTCATTCCCAAGCACTGAAAAATAAAATTTCTAGTTTGAGCAAGATGTCTAGGCTCCCTGGAGAAGGTAGTGGAGACACAAATGCATTTTTAGGGAAGATTTTATCTTACTTCTCTCCAGCTGGGCTAATAACCTTCTGTAAGTGTCTGTGTCTATCCATCCACCATCAAGGGAGCCCAGGTGTCTGTTCAGCCTGGACACCTGCCTTGCTAAATGCTAGCAATAGGTGATGTTACTGGATCTCAAGAGAACAGGCATTCCTTCAATGAGGACAGAGGTCACTTCAGTGCTGGAAACCTGCAAGAAAATGGGGAACTTGTTGGCGTGTTAACTCTGAAACCTACTAGGGAACAAGGCAGTCATCCAATTGGCCAGACAATCTGAGCAAATTTCCTTCTCCTTTTCAGTCAGATTCATATCCTGGTATACAGCAAAACTCAAGGTAACTGGTTGCCCTTTCTGGGTATGGCTGGTGCGATGGAAATGAGAACACAATCAGCTTAAGGGCTTCATATTCTTCCTTTCCTCTGTTCCCCCCAGACCCTCTTTCAGCAGAGACCTGTTTGAAATCTGTGCTGAAAAACTCCTTTCTCTTCTGGCACCCTAACCCACCTCTGCAGCTCTAACAGACACGTGCACACACGCACACCCACCACAAAAGGCTACAACGATCTTTGTTGCTGTTGTTTTGATGCTGAACAAAAGGCCTACCTCCAACCCCCCTCCTTGCTGTATCACCTTCAGGATTGTGTGTCAGGAACCAATGCTACAGATGTTGACTTAGCCACGATGCTAGCAGGAGACTTTTAATATGTTTCAGATACAACAACAAAGAACAGATGCCAATTCATAGGGAGGGAAGAGAGATGTTTTGATCTGGGTTTTTGGAAATGAATTTTCATGCAGCCTTTATTTCCAATTTTATAGTTTTTTCTTTTCCCTGGAATGCATATTAAATGCTGATAGCCTGTTATCCTTGACCTTTAGAGCCCATGAATTTGAAAATCCAATTCCCTGTGAAAAGCAATTCATACAATGTGGACTTTGAAGAAAATGCCAGTGAGCGTGTTGTTTCCTTTTTGGCCCTGCAAGAGCCTACTACCAACAGAAACCAGGCAAGAGCACAACTTGGGTGGAATACAGTCAGCAAGAAGAGATGTTTCTCTAGCTCCTTACAGGCTGTGGGTTTTGTTCACCCAGTGGGGAAGGAGGAACGTTAAACTGTTGAGAGACATAATTAATTTCCCCCTTTCTCAGCACTCAAGTTATTCTACTTTTTAAACTCCTCTAGTGCTGCCAGATGGGCTCAGAGCATCTTGGTAGAGTGTCTCCAGATGTGCCACTATGTCCTAGTGGGATTTTCTTCAAACACTGCTAGATGATGCTGGGAACATTGTGAACACCTTTTCTTTTTGATACGCTGAAAAACATTCTGGTGAGTTCCAGTTGTGTTCAGGGCATCCCTTGAAAGCTGCCTTGCAGATGTGCTGGAGGTACCCCAAGGGAGCTCTCTTGCAGCTGTGCTGGGAACATCCCTGTAGAGTTTTCTTCCAGGTAATGTGGAGATGGGTCAGGACACTATTCATCCATCTGTGCTGGTGGACATCTACAATGCAGTAAACCCACTGCAGTGCTCAATTTGCCAGATATTTGCCATCTCTTTTCCTTAGCCAGTCAACACCTTTTAAAATCTGCATTTACTTGGGCAGGGATGGCACTTACACAGCCTGCTTATAACAGGTAACAGCAAAATTCTTCCCCCCATCCTCCACTCCCCCAAGTCTGTCCCTTTAGCTTCTGGCCAGGAACTTTTGCTTTTAAGTTGTGCTGGGTTCCTTTATGGAAAAAGGCTTGGGATGTGCTCAAGAACTATGTGAAGGTGGGAAATACAGCTGTTTTGAGAATAAAATAAGATACTTCACAAGTAAAAAGGTAATTTATGAATGGCAGACCCCATGGACCTACTGTCTCCTCTGGGCATCAAAAGAGCCAAGGAGCAAAAGTTGCAGTTTCCATTCTTGAAAAATCCAGACAAAATGCCATTGTTTTTCAAGCTACAGGCCCTTAGCAGATACATGAGGCTTCTGAAGACTGGAAAAGCTGATGTCTCTTATTCTCCATGAACAGTAAGACAGGCAATGTGATCATACCTTTAGCCACCACCTAGCACCATGGGACCTGAATACTTCCATGTGGCCACTGAGAAAGCACTACAGGAGGAATTACCGCTGTGTGCAGACACTGTAGCCCTGGACCAAGGCTACACAAGGCTACAACACAAATTCTTTTGGACTGGGCTTTCTGATTTTTATGGGGAAGCCAATCTATATGAAATCCAACAGCTGGGAAGTCATGTGGACCAAAACTCCCCAAAGTCAGGAGCTTTCTGAATCATTCTGCTGGCAGCTAAACTCCATCTCAAATAAGACACAGCTCCTAAATGCCTTCATCCATCTGGACCTGTCTGCCATGCCCAGGCTCAGGCGGAGAGTCTGTAGTAGAGCAGGAAAGGAAACCAAGTCTGACAAACTCCATGATGGAGTTGTGATCTCTGGACAACTATTGCCTGGCTGTGCTGCCTGTGAGTGGCATGAAATGAATCTTCAAAGGTCTGTGTGGATGCCCTGTCCTCTCTCATCCCTGCAGTGGCCAGCCCCTCAGTCTTTGCTTGCAGACAGTGAAACTGCAGGGTGGATGGTGCAGGCAGATACGCTGTTCCATGCTTGGCTTTTCTAATTTTTCTCTTCCTCTTCTTATTTTTTTCCAACTCCTTTCCTTCTAATTTAGACTTCTAGATTAAATTCAACTTAATTAGGAGGATTATACATCTTATAAGTTTAATATTTAATATGCAAGCATGGGGTTTTATTAAAGGTGTCTTAGGAGGAATGGTAATGAGCTACTGCACAGTAAATAGCTGGATGGAAGAGTCTGATAAAGGACTGGAACTTCTGGAGCAAAGGAAGAGGAAAGGGGATGTGTTTGGGAAACATCTCTGGTGACTGCTCAGAGTGCTGCTGTCATGTCTGTGCTACTCACACAGTGACCGATCCAAAAGCAAGAGGAATTTTACTTCAGTATAGGCAGGAAAAGAGGCTGGGGAAACACATGGAGAGGGATTGACATGATGGAGGTCAGGAACTAAAGATTCTTGCAAAGAAAAGAAACTCCGAGGCAGGGTCCTGTCTGAAAACAAAGTATAGGAGTTGTGAACAGCTCAGTCTCTGCCTCCATAACAGTTGGAGGGGACAGCCTGGATGTGGTTGGGGGTCTTTACTGCAGTGCCCACCCATGCCTCCTTCTGCCCTCAGAAACAAAAGCCAGGACCCACCCGTGACGTTCAACGATGTCAAGAAGACCCTGCTTTTGTGCTGCCTTCTGAATCGAGAGGTAAGGTGGAATTGGTCCCTTCCAATTGTGTCCACAATGTGGGTGTCTTGTGAGCTGGTGTTTATGTTTCCACCATAGACAACGGAGATCTAATTAATACCATCAACAGGATCTAGGATGTGAATCATTGGGCCATGCGTAGGTGTTTGTTTTGGGATGAGACAACTTGCACTGTAAATTCTGCACGCTGCATAGGCAAGGTCTCCTGTGACAGTAGGGGATCAAAGGCTATGTTTGTGCTGGTAAATAAAATGGGCCAGAGATTGCTCTTCAGCCTTGAGGGCAAGCAGACCAGTCTGATTCAGGCTTGGTGTTTTCTGTGAGAGTGCTAGCTGGTCCCTTCATCTGTGTCAGGATGCTTAACAATCACAGAATCACAGAATAGTAGGGGTTGGAAGGGACCTCAAGAGATCATTGGGTCCAAATCCCCTGCCAAAGCAGGGTCCCTAGGACAGCTCGCATAGGTTGGTGTCCAGGTGGGTCTTGAATATCTCCAGAGATGGAGATTCCACACACCCCTGGGCAGCCTGTCCCAGGGCTCCCTCACCCTCACTGTGAAAAATTTCTTCCACATATTGGTGTGGAACTTCCTGTGCTCCAACTTGTCCTGTCTCCACAGACCATAGAAAAGACCAAAGAAAAGAGGCTGGCTATTTCCCCCTGTGTCCCACACTTGAGATATTTATAAACATTAACAAGATCCCCTCTTAGCTTTCTTTTCTCACTGAAACCATGTCTACACTGTGGTCTAGTACTTCCTGCCATACCCAGTCCCAGTTCCTAGGACCGAAAAAACATTGCCCAAGCATCAGTGTCTACATTGAAGGCACTCAGATGAATCTTAACCCTGCTGCTGAGTGATACGTTGTAGGAGGAGATCATTTTTCCATCCTGTTGCATAGCACTATCCCAGCCTGGTAAAGTTGTGTGACTTAGATGGCCAGTGTCCCCACAGCATCTCCTGGAAGCAGTGGTTACTGACAGTCAGATGATGGATGGTAATAAGTTCTTCTGGTAGCAAGTGCATAGTATTGCTAGGAGTTGTGCATCCTGCCTGAGCAGCAAAGCAGACCTAAGTCAAGGCACATCTGGAGCTGGGAAGGTGCTCCAATGAATAATCTTATGGAGTACCTGATATCAGCATGGGGAAAGAAGTTACTGACATGCAACTGGGTTCCCAGTGTGAAGATGTTGGGAGCACTGGGAAAAGCCTGGAAGTATGTGGTGGAAGCATAGGACCTGGGTGATGGGGAATGGGATCTGGTGTTATCTCCATGCAACTTGGTACAAAACTGGGCCCATCATTGTCTGTGGGGTAACTGAGATGGGGAACCAACTGGCTGATGGCTTTGTACCTGACAGATCTTTCAGGGGCCAACACTGTGCCATGGTCTGAAGTGGCCAGTGAGAGAAGGCATCTCATCCTGGAAGTGAATTCAACCTAAGGCTTTGGGGAGTTGGAGCATCCCACTAGGGTGGTCCTATTGCAATTCCTGTCTGTGTTTTCAGTAGTGATCTTACCATGCCAAGTCCTTTCCCCCATATTCAGCCAAGATTTTCTCAGCTGGTTTTACCCAGACAAACTAAAACATCTCTAGCACTGCCTACGTGTATTTCTGGATGGGAAACTGTTCTCTGGAGTGTATACCTGAATTCAGGTCTCCTTGCCCAGCTTCAGGATTTGTCTCAACTCCAAATCAGTGCAGGTGTTTTTCTTTGGTTCCAAGAGATGTATAGGATGTAGACAAAGCTACCACCCATGGGACTAGCAAACCAGGCTTCAGGGCTCATACAAAGAAACATCTTTTTGTTTCAAGCCAGGGCAGGGAGACCAGCCTTGACAAGAATGGAGTTAAGGCACCATGTAAGTACACAGTTTTGGGGCCCCTGGATTTATGCAATGAAGCCAGCAAATAGCTTGAGCTGTCTCTGGTCGCTCTGGTCAGCAAACAGGGCATTTGTTATCTCCACAGATGGCCCTCATGGCCCCCCATGCCTGATATTTGTAATTACAAGCAGGGATTATGCAGGAAGAAGATGGAATCAACTATGAAAACCCAGCAGACAGCAGGGGAGCTTAGGCACCGGCTGGTTGCTCGCTGATGGAGTCAGAGATAGTACCAAGATATGTGAGCAGGCTTGAAGTGCATATGCAAAGCCTATGGGGATCCCGATGAAGGGATTAAAACTGAGGGGAGGGGAAACATCTGATTAACATTTTTGATGCATGCCCAGGGCTAACATGGTGTGCTAATGAAGTAGCAAAGCTTTCTTAGTGCCCTCTGCCCTGGACAGTAAAGCTAGAAATGGATAGAGTTTACATCCTACCCTTTAATTACAGGTTTGGAGTCTTTGGAGAACAGGTTGGAAGTAGAGGTGTTTTTGCTGGAGCAGGAGTGTTGCAGGAGGATGGAGGAAGCAGAGCTCCCATTCTCATGTCTTTATTCACATGCGTTGTGGTGATCAGACAAGGAGTTCAGGTTCTCCTGCTACCCTGATTTGGGTATTTGGTAACAAGAGATGTCTATGTGGCTGGTCTGTTGTTCAGCAGTTCCTGCTACTTCCCTGTAAAAAGGACCTGTGCTGACGTGCCTGAGGATGCTGGGCACTGAGCACATGAACCTGCTGTGAAGGCAAGATGAGGGAGGCATCAGGGTTGGGACCTGTGCAGAGATATCAGGGTGGGAAAGGTGCAGGGACCTTGAAGAGATACAGCCTACAACTTCTCTGTCTTGGACAGGTGGGATGGTAGAGTCAGAAAAAAATCCTTCTGGAAACCAGTGCCAGCCCTAGCTTCCAGCTTTGGAACAAATTTCATTTCCTTCATCCTCTTGAGGAGTGCAGTGGGGATGTCAATCTTAACTCATACCCTGAGGGTAAAGTAAGGGCAAATCCCTAGGGCAGCTCTAAGCTGTTCCTGAAAATAGCTAGGAGTCCTGGAACCACCTCAGGGTAAGCAGGGCTGATAGGAAAAGTGACATCCAAACCTTTCCACAAGACACCTGCCATAGCTGCTAGGGATACTAATGGTCACCTAAACCAGGACTGTGTAGGACCAGGCACTCCACAAACACAAAGTGGGAAGATGGTCCCTTGTCTTTAAGCAAGATGACTCCCTTAGGATGAAGAACACATGTAGAGCTGCAGTCTTGGCAAGGGATGAATCCAGCAGCTTGTCTGAGGAGATCATCAGGGAGTGTTACAGCAGGTAGTGCTCCTCGTGGGGTCGAACACACCTCACAGGGCTGCCTTGTCCTAGAGACAGCAGCTATTCCCTTTTCCCTTCCTTCTCTCTGTTCCCTGAGCAGAGGTTTGGGAATTCCTGTATGACTGGGAATTAAAACAGACAGACAATGTGGGTGATGTGTCCCTGCTACCTTTTTTTATCAGAGGGACCAGGAAAATGTGTGGTGAAAGTAAAGGAGGACAGAAGGGGAAGATTCTGTTTGGGTCCAAACTATGTTTGCAGTTTTCTGCATCGTCTCTTTTTATGAAAGCATCCAAACAAGACAACAGGAGCTGATGATTCAATAACGTGCAGGGTTGGGAGACAATGGGGGGAAGAAAAACAACAAAGCAAAGAGGGTTTTAATAACCGTTCATTGAGGCTGTAATTAAATCTTGGTATCTGTTTGGAAAACAGGAATCTCATTTTGTGCCTGCGCCCTGTCTCCCCATCACATCTGCACCCATGTTTCCTTGTGGGCAATTACTGAGCATGCTGCAAGCTGATTAGCAAATACAGGTGTGGCAGGCACTCTCTCCTGCAAGTGAAAAGGGAGGAGGAGAAGAGAGGATGAGGAGCTTATTGCCAAGCCTGGCATCAGCCCTTGCACAGGTGGGAAGCAGGAACCGCAAACAGGTTGTGAAGTCAGTCTGGTACTTCTTTGGAGCTCCATAAAGGTGGGGAAAAGGTGTAGAGAGGGCAGGACCGTGGGAATGGGATGGCCACCTGGTCACAGTGACTGCCAGACAGTGTGATTTGGCATGGAGAGGGGGATTCAGTCCTTCTGGAAAGGCAAAAGGTTGCTGAGCATCAGCATGGGATGTGGCACCAAGTGTCTTGCAGTCCATATACTTTCCATGTGGACTAAAGAAACTTTTCATAGATGTGTCTGTGTGTGTAACAAAGCATAAAAGGGCACATGCTCCAAGGCTGAGAGCAAGTACTGCAGTTAGTTATGTCCATATATCTCCCTTTCCTCTTCTCTATCCCACTGCCTAATGGGCTCAGACAGTGTACACGTTAGCTTCTCTACCCTCCCAGGGCCTGTGAGGGTGCTGGTGGCATTGGTCAAAGTGCTGCTAGGGACTGTGTTAACAGCTGTTTCCCTGGCCCTAGTTCATGTGCTTTTACACAGTTAAACTCAGAGGTTAAGCCTTTGTAGGGGAGAAGAGCACACCAGAACAGCCTCCTTCTCACACGGAGAGCCACGTCAACAGTGAGCTAGACAATGAGAGAAAGAAACATCCATGGGCTTTCCAGCTCACTGCCCATTTTAGAGAGGAGAATATGGTATTTCACTTGGAGCTGATGTTTTCCAACAGCTATCTTTCCTCCTCCTGCTCTCCCAGCCTGATGGAGTTCAAGGGATGACTGAGGAAAACTCTAGCCCAGCTGGGACAGGCTTTCTGTGGGACTAAACCAGAACTTCTCCCTCTTATGATATGCCTTCAGGGCTCATTGCCTAATTTCTGCCTGTTCCTTTTCTAAGGAACACAGCAGTAGTGCTGCTGTGGTCACTGCCTCAGAGCCCACCACCTCTTTGCTTTAGTTCTGCCTGCTAATTTCCAGGAGCCAAGTGGAGGCGCTGCTCCTGGTCCCTGCCAGAATTTGCCCAGGCAGACGAGCTGCATTCGACCTTCATTTATATTCCAGAAGCACCACTCACTTAGCAGTATCTCCTGCCATCAATAAACCAATGCAAACAGAGATAAGCCAGATAAAGCGAAAGTAGGTCACTTCTGCAGCACAATGACATCCAGTTTGGTTATTCCTTACGCAGCCCTAAAAGTTAACTCTCTCTCCTGCCATGGCATTTCTTTTCTCTTCCTTCTTTTTGCTTAAAGTTGCTAGGGATCTGGGGTGAGGTGATCGGGCAGATATGAAACTCTTCACAGCTCTACCATGCACCAGACTGAGGGCGTCTGGAGATTGTTCTGCAGTCGTGCAGTGGATGGGAAGATGGAGAGTTTGGTGTCGTTCACAGAATCTCTAAACTCTGTGTTTCTTTCATAGAATCATAGAATCATAGAATGGTCTGGGTTGGAAGGGACCCCCAGGATCATAAAGTTCCAACACCCCTGCCACAGGCAGGGCCACCAACCTCCAGGCCTGGAGCTATACAAGGTTGCTCAGGGCCCCATCCAACCTGCCTTTGAACACCCCCAGGGATGGGGCATCCCCCACCTCTCTGGGCAGCCTGTTCCAGCCCCTCACCACTCTGTCTGGAAAGAACTTCCCCCTAACATCCAATATAAACCTTCCTTCCTTTAGCTTTAATCCATTCCCCCTTGTCCTGCCATTGTCTAGCCTTTTAAAAAGCTGATTCCCCTCCTGTTTCTCTGCTCCCTTCATGGACTGGAAGGCTGCAATGAGGTCCTCCCATAGCCTTTTCTTCTCTAGGCTGAACCAGCCCAGCTCCCTCAGCCTCTCTTCATAGGTCAGGTGCTGGGAAGGGGTTTCATGTTGATAATGGGGGGAAGATGGCTTTGTTCCTCTCAAGGCCCCATATTCTTTATATGTAGGTCCCATATTCCTTGCTGTGTCTCTGGAAAGAACATTATCACTGCAAATTCTTCCTTTAGTATTGGCTCGTTGTCAAGCCTTGATGTTGACTTGAAGCCACGAACTACATCTGGTAGTGCAGTAAGATTTCATTCCCAGTTGCCTATTATATCATTAACTTCCCCACTGGGAGCCCTAAAAGCTGGTAAGCATCCCGTAAAATATCACTCTCATATTATGAGATGGCAATGGCTTCCTTTTGATGTCACATGACACCATATTTGGGCTGGTAGCACATAGGTGAAAAGCTTAGTGACCTGGATACCATCACCTGAGCCATTCAGCCCCTATGTTATGTGTGATTTTATTATCAAAAAATATCAATGATATTTATTGGTCGATACATAGATTTCAAGTGCTATTATGAAAGCATAAGAACCTCTGGAGATGCTTCTAAGACCTTCTAGCACTGCAAAGAAACATAAGCATTAGCTCAGCCTTGGATGATCTCCAGAAAACAAGTAGTGATGATTCAGTGCTCTTTTTTAGAGATTTCTGTAAATGCTGTCTTCATTAGCATAAATCTTTATGGGAAATACATTTTAAAACTTCTTATTTAAGTGTCACTCTTACAAAATGAGGTCCTAAAAGTGACCCTCATCCATCCAAGAACACAGAAATGGCACTGTAGAAGTTATGCATTTGGTATATCACCAGCTTGAATGGCAAATTATCTCTTCTTTGTGTTACCTCCACAGCAGGAAAGGAATTTATTGCAAAATAAAATGGTAAAATAAATAAATCTCAGAAAACAACAGCCACCTGCCAGATATTCCACAAGAGGGAAATATGGAAGCATCCATTAAGCTGTTCTGGAGAGAACAATCCAAATAGCTCCAAATTGCTGCTGGTAAGCAAGGCACAAGCTACTGTACTGACTGCCCAGATCCCAGCCATCTCCAGGTATGTGGCTGTCAGGGGCATGTCTGTGTCTTGGGTACTGATTTCACTTCTATTAACCAAAACATTTATCTTGTCCTCTGAGACTAGCTGAAGAACCATAGACTCCCAGACTGGTTTGGGTTGGAAGGGACCTCAAAGCCTATTTAGTTCCAACCCCTGGCCATGGGGAGGGACATCCTCCACTAGCCCAGGTTGCCTAAAACTCCATCCAACCTGGCCTTGAGCACTACCAGCGATCCAGGGACAGCCACAGCTTCTCTGGGCACCCTGCGCCAGGGCCTCCTTACCCTCCCAGGGAAGAATTTCTGCCTAATCTGTAATATAAATCTCCCTCTTTCAGTTTAAACCTGTCACGTCTTGTCATATCAGTCCCTGTCCTTGCAACCAGTCTTTCTCCATCTTTCCTGTAGCCCCTTTAGATATTGGAAGGCTGTTCTAAGGTGTCCCCAGACCCTTCACTTTTCCAGTCTGACCAAGCCTAACTCTCTCAGCCTGTTTTCATAAGAGAGGTGCTCCAGCCCTCTGATCATCTTCATGGCCCTCATCTGGACTCTCTCCAATAGCTCAATGTCTTTCTGGTACTGGGGAACTTCGTGCAGTGGTCCATCTGACAAATCTGTGTCTCTCCAATTTAGAGACAAGGTGGCTCTCACTGCCCACCACCTTCCACATCAGGTGGTGTTTGGAAGCAGCCAGAAAAAGCCATGAGGGCTGATGTGGATGGAGCAGGGGCATAAGGAGCTGACAGCCATATGTGCCCCTGAGCTCTCTGCGGTCCTTATTTTTAGCAGTTTGTTCTATGTTCTGTTTTACTGTGTTGGTCATTGACTCTACTACCTTTACCCATCTAGCCAGGGATATCCTCCTAGAGAGCTGGCAGGCTTTTAGGTCTGGCTGACAGCAAGCTGGGATAAAATTCTATTTTCCAAACCAACCTACAGGACTTTTTTTTTCCCTTAATTTTTCTTTTCTTTTTTAAAATTGTATGTGTAAAGAAAGGGTGGAGGAGAGGGCTGTCTACTTAGCTCACCCAAAAAGCCCACCTCACCTGCAGGAACTGCATCACCACAAAGAGGGGGAAAGATGACAATTAGGTTCTTTGTGGTGGGTTGAGCATGGCAGGAAAGCCCTAAGACTGCTGCTTGAGAGGATGTCCTGTTTGTGGAGGGGTTGTCCTTGCAGTGCAGGGGATGAATCACCAAACTGTGGCTGTCAGTGCTGCGGCAGAGGCATCAACCCATGGAAAGCAGCAAGTACTTTCCTCTCTCCTCCAGCTGCTGCAGACCCTGGAAGCAGTTCCTGCTGTGTGTGAGCTGAATGCCAAATGGCCAGGGACGTGGAGCAGGCAAGAGCCTGCACAGTCCAGGTGGCAGAGCTGAGGTGTCCTGCAAACCTGAATACAAAGCGTTTTCTCCAGTTGCAGTTTTAAGTCGTCTCCATGATGCCATTGTCTATCCCAGTAGATGAGATGGAAGGGTGGTAGGGAAGGGTTATTATGAGTCATTACCCATCATCTGTATTTCAAAGGCAGGAAAGGAGCAGGAAGGCTTGGGCTCTTGTCTCAGAGGGGTAGAATGGGATTTTCTTCCCCATTTTCAAGCTGACATGGGGAGTGCCTGCAGGACAAGGTTGATCTCAGCATGGATGGACTTTCTATCCTGGCCTGTTACCCTCTTAGAGGAAACATCCTCATTTCAGTATTGGTTGTATTTCTTCTATAACTGGTTATCTTCACATTGCATTTGGCTCTCCCACCAGCCCACCCTGCACCTATGAGAATTTGTGAAAACCAAGACACCTTCCCCCTTGTGTGGAAGACCTCTCCTCCACCCAGGTGAGCTCCTGAACCAGCAGAAATGGTATGTAAGCATGTCTGTAACCAAATGCATAGGAGAGAGAAGATGCATCTGGCTTTGGATCGTGTTCCTTCTCCTTCCTTGGCTTGGTGGCTAGGCAACCACCTGCATAGAAATTAATTGGATGACCTTCTACCTGAAGCCTCTGTTGAAACACTGGATCTGTTTACTAGCAGTGGTCAAGTGACTTGTAGAGGGAGCTGAGACTAATGAATCCTCCCTCGGTGCTGTGTGCCAAATCCTATCTGTCCACTCAAATCTCTGCCACCAGTCCTTCACCCAGACCTGCTGCTCCCACCACGTTTGCCATTATTAAATACCCCAGGAGGCAGCAGAGCACCTTGTCCTGCCACAGCCCACATTTGGTAGCGTTTCATCCCTGCAACTTGTTCATCTGTTCCTGTTCTCTCCCATCCAGTTTGGAAATCAAGCTTTGCTGGCAGCACACAGCTCGGCATGTGCCTGTCTGGCAATAAAGCCTCCTCCGGAAGCTCTCCCATTTTCCTTGTATGTTAATATGACCCTAATGGCCTCATTAGTTTTAATTTGTTTGGCCACTAGATTTAGATGAGTATTCCAGTGATAACGTGAGACCTGGAGAGAGTAAACAGTGACTAATTAATTCAGTTAAAGTTACAGCCTAGGGTGGCTGTTGAGGAGGAGGAGGACGGTGCTGGAAGGCAGATTTTCATGCACCTGGATGATTTCCACTGATTCACAGCTTCTGTCCTGCAGAGGCTCGGAGCTGGTAAACAGCATCTGCAGTCTGGCTGGAGGGAGGTCAAAGAAACTTTCCAGAAATCCCTGATGCAGGGGCGACATCTCAACTGGCATGGTAAGTACAGAAACGTAGGGGTAGATCCAAGGGTCGCTGATAGAGTTTGAGTGCCTCACTGCCAAATTTCAGTGGGGTTCAGACAAGGCAGTTTAATGGGAAACTGCCTATAGACACTGCTGCTAGACAGCATCCTCTGTGTCAGCACAAGGGAGTTTGCACCTTCAGGTACAAATTCAGGTGAAAGTGAAGGAGTCCCAAGAGGATGGGGTGGCAGCCAATGCATATTTTTAATATTAAGAGATATTCCCAGTGGAAAAAGAGCTTCAAATGCCTTCTCCTTTGCATACCTCTGTCACTGCCCTGAGGATGCTTTGCATGGAGTCCTCTGATAGCAGTGGGGAAAATAGAGCACAGAGAGGATGTACTGGAGGCCTTTCTGGGTTAAAGAGTCACAGAATCACTAGGTTGGAAAAGACCTTTCAGATCATTGAGTCCAACTGTTCCTGTCCTTCACTAAACCATATCTCTAAATACCTCATCTACCTTCCAAGTAGGGCAAGTCTCCCAGAAATACTGAAATCCCAGAATTGTAGGGGTTGGAAGAGACCTAAAGAAAACATTGGGTCCAACCTCCCTGCCAAAGCAGGGTCCTTAGGACAGATCTCACAGGTAGGCATCCAAGACAATTCTGTCTTGGACTGTGTTCTTACCATAGAGAAAGCACCCTTCCTCCTGCCTCCTGCTTTCTCAGGAGTGAGTGAAACCATTGAAGCTCTCAGCTATATAGCGTGGTTCCTCCTGCCCAGTATGGAGTGTTGTGGTGCAAACCTTACCCTTGGCCATGGTATTTCCAGGTTCTCCTTTAATCTGAACCACCCTACTCCTTTCCTTCCAGATTTTCTCTGCCATTTCGCATTCATGTCCCTCTTTCTGCATGAAACAAGAGGTGTAAAATAAAATAGGGGAGTAGCATAACTCCAAGTTGTTTGGTTTAGTCAGGATTTTATTTTGCCCGAGAAACAATCCGTCACGAGCACTGGTTTGCTTTTATTGAGGGCTGTCTAGAAACTTCAGCCACATCGTGGGACAAAGGGACTTGAGCTCCTGCTGTGTAAATAATATTTTTGTCAAAATAGATGAATGATTCCTGTAAGAACATCAATGCTTCAGAAAACTAAGTGTATGTGAGACCTCCTTCCTTATACTATCTCTTCCCAAAACACTGCCATTTTTGCAAGCTTTAACTATATCACAAAACAGCATCTCACCCTTGGCCCCGTTCCTACGTTCCTATTCACTGATTTCATCTGATGTTAAACGCTGCTTTGCTTTTGCAAGCACAGAACAAACTTCTGTGAGACACTTCAGGGAAATACCTTTCCTCTCCACGAAGCAGCGGCCACGAGTGCCAGCTGAGAAGCAATGCGCTTCTCTGTGCATGTCAACCCTGTTTCCTGCATCATTTTATTCATGGCTGGTTGCAAGAGCAATAAACAATGCATACTTAGCATAGAGAATGACAACAGCATCTCTGAGCAGAAGCAATAAAGGGTTGAATGCTACTGATTAGGAGTTTGCCTCCACATTGCTCCTGAAGATGGGGAAAAGATAGACTTCATGTTGATCCTGTTCTTCACTGATGGGATAACAAACTCATCTTTGGCACAAAGGCACCTGGAAAGGGGAAGTGTGGGAGTGTGACAGATGCAGATCAACAGAAATGTCAATGGCTGTAGGTCTTTGTGAGCGACACTGTGAGTACAGACTCATCTGGGCTCAGAGTCTCCCTGCGGTTTTAAACTGAGGAAAGCCAAGGCAGTTGTTAACCAATGGCCTAATGAAACCTGGGATTGCTCCCAGAGCCAAATCTCACGATCCTGTTTGCAGCATGTACCCTCCTGTAGTTCACTCTCCCTTTAAATTCATTTGTATCCAAGCAGGGATGCTAATAGCAAGGAATATGTCAAGAAGATGTCTTCTCTCTTAATTAAGTGCAGGTCAGAACACTTTTGCAAGCTCAGACTCAGTGTTGTTAAGGACTAGCATGCATTTAGATGCTGCCTGGCGTCTTAAAACACATGAGAGAGTGAATGCACACACGAAAGCACAGGCGTTTGTGTGGGTCCAGGCTCTTCATCTTGTGCCCTGCATGTATTAAGGGTGGGCATGGTGGGCAGCTCTCAGTCCAGTTCATGAGCACGTGTGTTGGCTGTGGCTCTTTGGCTGCATGTCTGGAAAGCCCAGTGGATGCATGCTGGTGGTGTCCTGTTCTTACCATCCAGATCTGTGACCCGACCAGAACACACGGCTGTTTGCTTCCAACACTTGAGCCCCTCACACACCTGGAGCTCCTTCCAAAGGGTGTCTGTGCAGGTGTTTGTGGTCAGCATAACACTGCACAGCCGGGACACTGCCACATCCCCCAGCACGCGCTCAGGTCTGGGAGCCTGGTTTTTCCCCTCCCTCCTTCCCAGTTTGAGCCCTGACTTTGGGAAGGCTGAGACCCAGCATTGTCAGGAAAAGCAGACAGAACACAAACAGGATCCTAATCATTTTGCAGTTCAAACATATCCTTAAGCTACCCATGGTCTCTGATGTCTCTCCTGCACTGTTTGAGCAGGATCCTCACCATCTTGCCAATAAAAAAACCACTCCCAAAGCTACCCATGCCCAGGGCCCAAGCATAGCTGCCCAGCCTGGTACCTTTATACTCCTTCTCCCACCTCCTCTGAAGGGCAGAAATTAGATTTGCTTTTGCAGGAGAAAACAGCAGCCCTTGCTCTCATTAGGTCATAGTTATCATAATTAGCTGTCTGAAACACAGCATGGGCCAAAGTACAGACCAGCTAGAGCAGGTCTGAGAAAATTGCTGGAGGGTTCATTACAGCCAATGATCCTGGGGAGACAAGCACCTAAAAAGACAGTGAGGTTGAATTCATCTGAGCTGGTTGTCTAGACTCCTGCTTTGGTTGGAGAAAAACAGGTGCTTCCAGAGCATGATTAATCTCATTCTAAAGTAGACATCTCAAATAGGTCAGATGACTCATGCCCTGGCAGTGCTTATGTCTCTCTGCAGACTATAAAGGAAGCTGAAGGTTACTAGTCTAGCTGTAGATGATCAACGTAGTAGACACCTAACATTAGGTAAGATGAATCTCATCCCATGAGACAAATCAAAGCAGTAGACTTTGCATGCTACAAGAAAGAGGTTAAAATTCTCTGGCTAGACAAAGCCACTGAAAAGAGTTGTTAAGGAAAGGGAATTTAAAGAGCTATGGTATCAGGCTAAAGAACAAAATCCTCTTGTGTATGTGGTGCTTGGCTATTATTGTCCCAGGAATTATGTTTTTAGCAGAGACAGAAGGAAAACTGAGGAAGAGGGTGAAACAGAGTTGGCCATCATGGAGGCTGTGCAGAGAGTTCTAAAGAGGTTCTTTCCACCTCCACAATGACTATCAAAGTCATACGAGAGAAGGCTGATGTACAGATGGACCCTTTTCAAGGCTTCAAGTCAGTGTCTCCACCTGCTCCAGCATGGATTCCTCCAAGGACTACAGGGGAATCTCTTCTCTGGCACCAGAAACACTTCCTGATACTTCATAGACCTTGGCGTCTGCAAAATTCCTTACATCTTCTCACTCCTCTCTCCAGTGGCAAAAAGCTGTTAGTAGTTTGGGATTTTTTTCTTCTTAACTCTCTTACCCCAGAGGTGCTACCACCATCACCGGATGGGATCAGCCTTGTCCAGCAGCAGGTCCATCTTGGAGCCTGCTGGTGTTGGCTCTGTCAAACATGGGGGAAGTTTCAAGCAACTTCTCACAGGAAGTCACCCTTACAGCCTCCCCCACTACCAAAACTGTGCCATGCAAACCCAATACAGGGTGATATGGAGCCATACCAGGATGCAAGAAAGGAAGTACAATGAATGCCATTCTAGTCCTGTTTAATATGTAGGCTCACCACTCCTCCTAGGGATGCAAACTCAGGCCTTGAGATCTGGGACAGCAAAGAGTACTGCCCATGTGGGTTGTCTCTGAAAGTGCACAGGACCAAATTCATTTGGCAGCTTGGATGCATCTCCTTTTCAGAGTTTTGCTGGAGAAGGCTGGAGGAACCAGAATGCCTTACAATGTCCATGCTGTCCCTGTGCTCCTGAGACTTTTCTCCATGTGAAAAGCTTTCATATCTGCTGGATATACCTACATGCAACCAAACTAATTCACTCTGTTCATCTCCAGGTCTACTGATAAATTCCAGCACCAGCAGCCTTTTGTTCTGGGCCACTCTGCAGCAGGACAAAACTATGACTACCTTCAAGGTGGTTGCAGAGATGTCGGGGTTGATGTCCTCTTGGGTGACAAGTGACAGGACGAGAGGAATTGGTTTTAAATTGGGAGATTTAGGTTGGATATCAGGAAGAATTTCTCTACTGAAAGGATTGTCAAGCATTGAACAGGCTGTGCAGGGAGGCGGTGGAGTCACCATCCCTGGTGGGATTTAAAAGGTGTGGAGATGAAGTGCTTAAGGACATGACCTAGAGGTGGAGTAGGCAGGGTTAGGTTATGGTTTGACTTGATGATCTAAAAGGTCTCTTCCAACCCAGGTGATTCAATGACTCTATGATTCTAGGACCGTGGCTCAGCTGCACTTGGCATGCAGGAGGGAGGCAAGTTGTTTCAGGCCAGGTTTGTTCCAACTGGGTACCAAGGTTGCTGCCAGAAAATCAGCTCCAACAGCTTATTCAATGAACTATATGGCAACCTTCTGGGGTGTCTCTTGGGGGTGTCCTTGAATGCTTGGCTTCAGAGGATTGCAATTCTCTCCATTCTGTGGCCTGTAGTGAAAGTTTGTAGGAAGAGAGCTGAGGAGTAGCCCTTGTGTATATTTAAGACTGGAGAACTCATAGGAATAAACCCCAAAACATGTACCACCAAAATAAGAGATTTCATACACCTTTCTTTTTATAATTTTTTTCCCCAACCAAATTCCTTCCAACTCCCATTAGATTTTAGCATCTGATTTCCCTTAGCAGTGGAAAGGGTATGGGGGAGACCTTCGCTGTTAGCCCACGGAATTATTGAGTGGGATGGCTCTGGTCCAGGAGTAGTCCCATTTCTCTTAGTGCTTGGCAAAGGGACAAGTAAAAATATCCTGTCTGTTTAACACCTGAGCATCCTTTCCCACAAAAGCCCAGCCCTTCTGTTGTCTGGGCACACATCCCTTTTGGAAGGGGAGCTATTAGCTTCTCAGGACCCTCTTTCTCCCTGGAGGATGTCCAGCCCTCTGAGCTGCCTATTTTATAAGTTTAAATGCTCTGATCTTGGATGGTAATTGCAATTCATACCGAGCAATCATCGTGTCAGCTGTCACAATAACAAGCTGCTTAATAGATGTACAGTGATGTGCCATCATCTGGGCTCCAGAGGGAGAAAGACTGGCTCAAAGGGAGATGTCATTCTTGGATGAGAAGATCCAAGCAGTCACAGGGGCTGCTCGTCCTGATGTGCAAGTATACCCAGGACCTCCCTTGGGCCTTTGTCTGCTCTTTCCTGATGTCTGACCAAAGTTACAACTTTGTCTGACATGCCCATCACAAATTCTGTTCTGCTCCTTTCCCTCCAACGTTTCCACTCCATCCCAACCTTGTCTTGCTGCTCCTTCTTGCAAGTTCACTCTACGTCTGTGGCTGAAGGTGAACACTGCAAAGTGTGAGGTGTTGCATTTAGGCCGGAAGAATCCCAGCCATAGATACAGACTGGGAGAAGAGCTCCTGGAGAGCAGCCCTGCTGAGAAGGACCTGGGGGTTCTGGGGGATGAGAAGCTTCCCCTGAGCCAGCAGTGTGCTCTTGCAGCTGGGAAGGGTGATGGGACCCTGGGCTCCATCAGGAGAGGGGTGGCAGCAGGGACAGGGAGGGGATTGTCCCTCTCTACTCTGCCCTCGTGAGGCCCCATCTGGAGTCCTGTGTCCAGATCTGGGGCCCCAATACAAGAAAGATGTGGAACTGTTGGAGAGGGTTCAGAGGAGGCCACGAAGAGGATTAGAGGGCTGGAGCAGCTCCCCTACGAAGAGAGGCTGAGGGAGCTGGGCTGGTTCAGCCTGGAGAAAAGGCGGCTGTGGGGGGACCTCATTGCAGCCTCCTAGTCCCTGAAGGGAGCAGAGAAACAGGAGAGGAATCAACTTTTTAAAAGTGTAGACAATGGCAGGACAAGGGGGAATAGAGTGAAGCTAAAGGAAGGAAGGTTTAGATTAGATATTAGGGGGAAGTTTTTTTACAGAGAGAGTGTTGAGGGGCTGGAACAGGCTGCCCAGAGAGCTGGTGGATGCCCCATCCCTGGAGGTGTTCAAGGCCAGGTTGGATGGGGCCCTGGGCAACCTTGTGTAGCTCCAGGCCTGAAGTTGGTGGCCCTGCCTGTATCAGGGGTGTTGGAACTCTATGATCCCTGGGGTCCCTTCCAACCCATGCCATTCTATGCTTCTATGCTTCTATGCTTCTATGATTCTATGATTCTATGATTCTATGACTCTATGAATGCAGGTGCTGCATTAAGAGTTCAGAACTGCAAGTGAGACCTTGTCTGGAGAGACCAAAATGATAAATACACAGAAAAGTAACCTCCAATGGAAATGTTCTGTGCACATTGGAAAGGAAAGCTTGCTGTGGCCAAGGATGTGTCTGCCCTGAGTGCTGCAGTGGGTTGCAGACTTCCCTCATCCAAAGTGGCTCTAAAGCAGACACAGGGTAAATTTAATGGAGATGAGTTCCTCTTCTCTGAAAAGGCCACTCCTTATTCCCAAAGTATCTGCGAAGAGGCTGCTCAGCATCTCACTGCCACCCTACTCTGCACCAGGTGGAATGGCAATGCAGAAGATCTTGCCTGGAAGCCAATGTGGTATGCAGCTTAGAAATAGTAGGACAGACATCTCAAAGGTTAGTGTAGTTCACCATCAACTGCCACCATATTTTGACCACCATGATGAATTCAGGAGATCTGGGAGGTTTTGCACTGGCTGGCTACAGAACCAACAGAGATTGCTCAGTAGAGATGTAAGGTTAAGATGATAAGTTCGTGGCTGGGTGAGAGGATCTTCACAACCCTGAAGTCAGCCACATCTGAACTGCACAGCATCATCCAGGAGTAACCCCCAAAAAATTGTTCCCTTCAGGGATTGTGAGCACTCCAGTCAGGATCTCAGTCCACACCCTGTCAGACACTATCTAACCTTTTATCTAGATACCACACAAAAGGAAGGTTGCTGCAGCATGTGAGAAGGAAATAAACAACTGGGGATCTGGGGACTATTTTGAGCCCACAAAAGCTATAGCTTACCATTGCAGGGAAAAGGTCTGAAACACTGGAGCTTTCTATGAAGTCTCTGCACACAGACTCTTTTACTGGAGTATGATAAGGGATTTCTGCTGAAGAAGAATCCCACCCTGAGGGTCTTTAGTAGGACAAGGGCCAAGGCCTTTGAGATTTCTGATGGCTATAGGAAGCAAGAACCATCCACCATATCTAGGGTGTTACTGAGATTGTCTACACTGGCAGACAACCACATTGGGATAATTTGTAACAAAAAAAGAAAGAAAAATGGGAGGAGATAGGGGTATTTTGCTCCTTTGTATAGGATTTAGGATGTGCCACTTTGAAGAAAGCCTTAAAAATGGTGCTGTCCCACCACAGCCTTAGCTACTGTGATCATTTTGCTGTTTTGACAGGAGGTGAAAGTCCCTTCAGCATCTCCTCTATTAAGACATGGTCCTGGGTCTTGAATGTTTCTGACAGGTCTCCACACCAGTAATGTGCAGCAGCTGTCTGGTTCTGCCTGGCTGCACACTGGAGATGGGTGAAGAGGGAGAGTAGAGATGCTCCTGAAGGGACACTCCGCTTGATTCTTCCAACAGCTGCTTCCCTTGCTCTGCTCCCTTTTCCCTCTCCTTCTGTGGGCAAAAACTTTGCATGGTAGGGGATACTGTGCTGTGGAAAATTATATTTGCTGACCTTAAACATGTTGTAACATCTTTAGGGCATGGAGAAAGGAGCCTGCACCTTCTGAGCAGGGCTGCTCTCTTCCACAGCTTGCAAGGTCTCCTTTCTGTGAGACAAGTTGGAGAAGGCGAATGGAAAAGCAGAAAGGGGAGGAGAGCTTATGGTACTGAGAACTTGTTTGCTTTGCCCATGGACTTGTTCCTGAGTGGGAAAAGGTCATTGTCATGTTTTATTTGGAAATAGGGCTTGGAGGAGCTACTTTCTGCACCATCACTGGCTGCTTCATTATAAGTATTACTATGAGTTTTATTTGGTATCCTCATCTCTTCCTCTGTCTTACATGTACAGGGGACAATTTATTGGAGAAGAGCTTATCTCTACTTTATAGGAGGTCAGGCTTATCCCTGCTTTTAGTATTTAGGGTTTACCTTGTACCTGGTATTGAGGTAATGTAATTGAGGAATTGTGATCGAGACCAGTCATCTCACCATTTGATCACAGAAGCATGACACCCTCCTGAAAAGCTGCCATGCACGAAGCTCACCCCCTCTCCTAGGAGTACTGAAGGCTGGGGGTGTCTGCGAGTGGTCTGTCACTCAGGTTTTAGTGGCAAGCAGATGCTGCCCTCCCTCTGCAGCTGTGAAGCTGGGATGTGCAAGTAAAATGACTTTACCCAAGTTTTGGAGCAGAGTCAGGAATAGAAGCAATGTCCCTTGGCCCTTTTTGGGATGAATCATCCTTGTAAATCCGCTTGCTTTGACTGATGTGGTAAATATAGGGTGTGAGAAAGGGTGATTAAGTGACTTATCTGAAGTCACATGTGGCATTTATGGGATTTGGACACAATCCTAAACTGGCTCCACTGCTCTAACCACTATGCTTTCCCTGCTGTAGCTGTGACCCCGAAAGCGTGCAAACACCATCATGTATTACAGCAGCAAGGAATAAATTTGCAGCCAGCCTGGAAAATCAGCTCCCTAAGGAAATATAAGATTAATCCCATACGGGAGAAGATGCAATCTAAAGCAGGCTGTTAATTAATTATTATTATCTTAACCAACCCAAGTATGGAGTCAGGGACGCAAGTAAGGTTACAGTTTCTGACAGATGCAGATTGATTTCTTAGAGCATCCACACCAGGCAGAGCAGCTAATCCCTTTCACAAAGGTACAAATTGTTAATCTGATTAGCATGCTCGGCTGGCTGCTTTTGTCCCGCCGATTAGTTTAGGAGTCAGTAGCCAGTGACGAATAAATGAGAAGTTGTGACTGGGCTCCTTCCTGAAATGAATTTCTGATTGACTTTGGATGGCATCTCCCTGGGGCTGGCTTCTGTCTCCTGAAACAACCCAAACTGAAAAGGGAGGAAGGAGGTAGGTGGGACTGGGGAGAGGAGGAATGAAATTAAACAAAGGGCAGCTCTTAATTAAGGCCTAGGAGCACATCTGAAGACACTGACAGGTGGTAGCCGGCTTTAGTACCTTGCAAGTCAACTCATTAAACACCAGCCTCTGCCTGCATTTCTAATATCTGCAAAGAGGTTGGTTGAGTCTCTCCTCTGAAGAGAACAGATCTGTTTAGCATTATTTTATGTTTAAACACACAGCAGTGCTAAAATTGGGACTGGAGCTCCAGACCTGTTAAGCCAAGAAGCACAGATCAGCCTGATAAAGGATGCTGTGACTTAAAACAATCTATGTTCTTTTATCTGGGGATATTTCCTATTGTTGATGGAAGGTGGCTTCTTATTTTATATTTTATATTTTATTCTCAGGCATGTTATTTATATGAGAAGTAACTGAGTCTCAGGCTATCTTCTATGATTGCTTATCCTTTGATAACCTGTCAGATGTGAGTTTCTGACTTTAGGACTAAATCCCTATTGTGTTTTGGGGATGAGTCGAACCCTGTTGGTAGTAAATGGGGTCTGAAGGATACAGATCTGAGATTGTAGATCCCTTGTTAGTGGTGCAGACAGCTCATAAATGCACCAGGACCTGTCATGGGTAGGGTTTTTATGCCATATCCAGAAAGGTGAGTTGCTTTTGCCAGTGCTTCTGTTCTCTTGCATGCTTTTAACTCCTCAAAGTGTTGCCAATATTTCACTTCAGACCAAGTGTTTGGTCTGGTCTTGCATGTCTGTGTGTAGTATCTTGGTGGTCATTTTCTCCTGGACATGATTTGTGTTACATTCTCCTCTGTGACTCATCCCATTCCCAGGTTGTCAAGGCAGAGGATATTTGGCAGCTATTTGATGGATATCTGGCCATTCATCATTTTTTAATACCTTTCTGAGGCTATCACCTTGTTCATCCCATCTCCTTTTGGTTTACTTTGTGGCTTGCTGAGGACATGATGTCCTGGATGAGGAAACCCTGGTATGGAATCTAGGAGACTAGAGGTATGAACATAAGACCACAAGTGTTCAGTTAGCACAAAGCCATGGAGTAGTCACCACGGTAGTCACAGAGGCATGGGCAGGCAGGTCAGAGCTAGCCATGACTGCTAACAGGGAGGTCAGCACCCATATGGCTGCAACCTGTGTCTCAGGAGCTGTACACACATTTACCTTTGGGCCAAACTTATCTGTGGATTGAGTTGCCAGTGGGGGTTTGCATCCAGCTGGATTTAGGAGTAGGCAGTGACCCATCAAAGTCTGGGTGAGCAAAGGTAGGCAGATCCTTTAGAAGCTGAAGGTACATGAAGTGGAGACACCTTCATGTCTACAGCACCTCTCAAACTGGGAGCAACCTTGCAGCCATCATGGAAGTGCAGCTAGCTCTGGGGAGGAGCGAGGTGGCTCTTGAACAGGGCCAAATCACCCACCTAACAGCCAGCACTTCAACCTGCCCCAGTCCTCATGAAGCCGCAGCTGTGGCACTATGGAAAGGTACAAACATCTTAATTGATTTGCCCAAGGCTATGCTGGAGGTTGATTGCAGAGCTGAGATTTGAACCAAATTTAAAATCCCAAGCCATGAACTTTCCTTCCTTCCCCATGCAGATCCAAAGGTGATGTCTTTGTGTGATACAGCAATTAATCCTGCACGATGCCTGGCTCCTGCAGCAAGTTTGATGGCTGCAGTTGGTGACACACACTTACCCAGAAGCGCCATCAGCTCTGTAACACAATTTGCAAGAAGTCACCATTAATTAATGCTAAGTTATGAAGCACTTCTAGGGAAAGTGACACACCACATCGACATCATTGCAAGAAGAGTTCATTATGGCTAATGTTACGACAATAAAAGACAGAGGAATTAATGATGAATTTCAATGTTAAGCATCACTTTTCCCATGCTTTAATGCATTGTCTCAGAAGGGAGGGGGCATTTGGAGAGGAATTGGAAAAGGAATGCATAATTGTAGCTTCAAAAAAGTCCCCAACATATTCTTCAGCTGGTCCATATACAGAGTGTCTGAAGTGTGTCATCTTTGCACAGCCACAGTCACACACCCTTGGATGTACTCTCACTCTACCAATCCCCAGCCCTATGAACTCATCCTAAAGCAGTCCCTTGCGTTTCATACACTCCTGGGTATGCACCACTCCTCTCCACGGGGAGGAGGTGTGACATCGATAGACCTTCCTCCAACTTACAGCCTTGTTTCGACAGCTTGACTAGTCGCTGTTTACTCAAACACTGCTTGCACCCATCCTACCCCTCTGCAGACAGACCTGTCTTTCTCTCTGCTCCTCCTCTCTTTCATCCTGCCTTTTCCCCTCCAAAATTTCTGCCAACTCCTTTGTGCCAAATTCTAGATTGATTGTTTGTGAAGCTGCCTGCGTGAGTGGAAAACTAAGAAAAAAAAAAGATGGTTTATAAGGCTTTATTTTTTTTTCAAATCTGCTCTCAGTTGGGTTCACAAGGCATCATTAACTCCCACTGCTAAATCTCTCTTGATCAACACACACGTATGCTCAATCCTCTGATTCCTCTCTCTCTCCATACACAGGTAAAAGTACATACACACACCAGCTCTTGAAATACAGTTTTTTATGTCCCCATAAATGTGTTTGTTTCTATACCTCTCCATCCAAACATTCTTGGTGACGGTTGTGCATGAACCCGTGTACAGCACATATATGAGCACATACACACAGAGCATCACAGCTGCCCTACACAACTATCATCAAGCCCTTACACAGTATGGAGATGGATATTACTTGACTTGACCAAGTTGGTGGCAGTTCAGTGATGCACTTTGGTTACTCTTCAGCTGTGGAGCATCCTCAATGTTCCTCAAAGACCACAGTCACAGAGCACCATCTTCACAGAAAACTTACTGTGCCAGAGTAGTCATACAGGCTTGTTTCAAAGATATCAAAGCCATGAACTCTCAGAAGAAAACCTGTCAAAATAACAATTTACTAGTGTAAGGCTCTAAATTTACTTTATAAATTTATTTCTTCATATTGTTTTAGAAATTAAACCACCTGAAGGGCTGAGCATTGACTAACAAACTATTGCAAGATGCACATACACAAATGACTGCACTTAAAAACTCTGAAGGTTCCTTAAATCATCAAGAACTGCAGAGAAGTTAATCCCTGGGATTAAAACATTCCAAAATGATAAATCTATATATTTAACTGTAAGGAGAGAGTTTTTGGGAATGTCCCATTTTAGAATCTGGCTAAACCAAGTTTATCTCCATCCCTGCTTCCCCAAAATTGCAAACCTGTGTGTGGCTGCTGTGTAGAAACTCTTCCACAATGGAATAAAAAGCCAAGCCAGAGCAATTCCCTCAACTAATCAATATACAAAGTGCTGCTGCCGTTCTGATCTCAGTCAAAGCAACACGCGCTCCCCTCATCACAAAGGCTTGTGAGATCAAACCCAGAAATTCAATAAAAAACACACTTTGCTCCTGCATAGCTGCACTTCTGAGAGGCAGCAACATTGATACTGAAGTGCTTGATGGTGGCAGCCACACTGAGCGACAAACACGCTCGCATCCTGGGAGCAGGCCCTAAAAATAATAATAAAAATCCAATATGTGGGGTGCTGGGAAGATCAGATTGGAAACAAGGAGTTGGGTTGTAATGGATCAGTGCTAGGAGGCCTCTCTTCTGCAGGCTTTATCTCAGTAGTGAAAAAACATGACCTCTTCCTTCATCTTCGCCCCAAGGACACACCACCAGGAGCTCAGAGATGAATGGCTGTAATGGCCCATCTCTCAAGAGGAGAGCCTGAAAGAGAGAAATATTTTTTTCTGCATTGTTCCAAATCTGGTGAGATACGAAGAAAGCTCCTTTCTCAAATTATCTGAAAGAATAAGAGGGAACAAATAAGCTCCAGATAAAAGAGAGGAGAAAAAGAGCTTTTCTTTTTTTCCAGAGTCTCAGTGGTAGAAATAGTTGAATTCAAGACTGGAAGTCCTGTCACTGGACTAGATGGGAATGGTAGGGTTGGATAGGCATCTGGATACTTTGAACAAGTTTTCCTTTTTGGACATCAGATTGATCAAATTGTGTTCTGGGCAGCATAGAGAGTGGCCCTAACCCTAGATGTCCCCCTCCCAACCAACCTGGTCTAGTGGAAAGTGTCCCTGCCCATGGCAGGGCTTCTGAAATAGATGATTTTAAGGTGCTTTCCAACCCAATCCATTCTGTGATTCTCTGAAACTCTCAGAAGTCCTCCAGCCCGCTCATTTATATCCCAACAACTTCCCATTCCTGTAAGATACCTCCACAGTCCATAGGCAAGCCACCATCCTCATCACTATCCATAATCCTGAAGGATGTTGTGTTCCAGCAGGACATCTGTTTTTATTCCCTACATAAGGTTCCCAGCCCACCCATCTGCCTGCTCTGTCCACACTTCTTTGCTTCCCAAACACGTCTTTTGTAATGTTAAATAGCAACAGGCATGTTCCCTGCCTTGCCTGCTTTTCATCTAAATTTAAACTTGGCTAATCTCATTAATGAGCTCACGCTGGTGCCACTGTGTTCTTTGGCTGCCCCCTAACATCATTAGGAATTTATCCAGGGAAATACAGAGGCTGAGTCACACGAGTCCCAAAGGGAGATGTATGAGACCCTGCCCATGATGTCATAGTGTAAGCCCCACTCATGGTATGAAGGCTAATCTAGCCTGAGTTAGGCTGAGCACTGGAGAAACACAGCTCTTCCTAAGAAGAGAGTGGGGTGCTGAGAGCCTCTGGGCAAGCAAAAAAAGGCCATGGGGCTTGATGTAGTTGAGCTCCCCTGATCTTCACTATGACATCCTCATTGACTCTGTGATGGGGAAATAGAGTAAGGGAATATCTCAGCACTCTCCATAAGGCACAGCCCTTGTTTTGGCCTAAGACTGGGTGTGGATCTCATTACAGGAACAGCTGAAATGCCAAATTGCTCTCACTGATCTTTAGATGATCTTTAAGGTCCCTTCTAACACAAGCCATTGTATGATTCTATAGTTTTATGCACACAGACCTGGGGTGAGGTTGTTCAATTCCATTGTCCCCTTTGCATTGCAGCACTGAGAGTGTGAACACTAAGGGAAAAGTATAACCTTTCTCAAACTACTCACATTTGGGAGATTTCTGAGCAGCTCATGATACTTACAGCAAAGCTAAAGAAATAATTACTTTGTAGGTGAAGAGTGGGACATTTGAGAGACCCACCAGAATCAAAACTCTTGCAAAATGCAGGGGAGGGAGTGATATATGATAAGCAGCACTTTGCTTGCACCTGCAAACCATGGATGCCAGCAGAAAATGGAAGGCAGTCAGGAGGTGACTTTATTTCTGTCAATTGCTGTTTGTGAATCACTTCATACTTTTAATAGTTTTTAGTTAGCTCAGGCAGAAGAGGCTAACTACAAAACATTGAGAGAGAAACCTGAAGACCACTTCAGTCTTTGTGAAAATGAAACCTAGGAAGGAAAGAGAAAGCATCATCTCTTTTTTCTGCCATGAGAAGGGACAAAGAACAAAAGGAAAATGGGGAAAAGACTGATTTTCCCTAAAGATGAAGAGCTGATTTTGGGAAGATATCAATTCAACAATGGAAATACCATATTGCACAGGGATCTGAGACTAAAACAATGCCCAGGAAGAACCTCCTGAAATCCAGAATCACCCCTGACAAAGTAGTTAGAATTACAGAATCATAGAGTCATAGAATATCCTGAGTTGGAAGGGACCCATAAGGACCATCAAGTCCAACTCCTGGCTCCACACAGGACCAGACAAGTCAGAGCATGGGACTGAGGGCATCGTCCAGATGCTTCTTGCCCTCAGCCCAGCTCAGTGCTGTGACCACTTCCCTGGGGAGCCTGTTCTAGTGCCCGACCATCCTGTTAGTACAGAACCTCTTCCTAATATCCAACCTAAACCTCCCCTGTTGCAGCTTCATGCTGTTACCTCGGGCTCTATTCCTGGTCTCCAAAGAGAGGAGATCAGCACCTGCCCCTTTGCTCTCCTCGTATGAAAGCCACAGACCTTGATGAGGTCTCCTCTCAGCCTCCTTTTTTCCAGGCTGAACAAAACCAGGGACTTCAGTGTCTCCTCATAAGACTTCCCCTCCAGACCCTTCCCCATCCTCGGTGCCCTCCTCTGGACCCTCTCCAACAGCTTTATGTCCCTCTTGTCCTGTGGTGCCCAAAACTGCACCCAGGAATTGAAGTGAGGCTGCACCAGTGCAGTGTAGAGAGGGAAACTAACTGAGCAATGGGAATTTTCACGCTCGAAAATGGTGACAGTAATATTTTTAAGCATCCCTGAGACCACCAGACTCATGCCCGAATTGGACTAGAGTCAATAAATACCTAGTCATGTACAAGCAGTAGTGCCACATGTCCTGGAGTGCCTTAGAAAGATATGTGCATGTACATAAGGATGACTGTTGACCACCTTCAGCCCACCTTTTCTTGTGAGGTTTGACAAGCCCACAAGTCATCACTGTCTCATGGGTAATAGGCTGCCTCAGTCACTGGTGCCAGTGGTATTATGACCTTTTACACCCGTTGGCTTCTGTGAAAAACAATGATGTTGGCAACAGGTTTATCCTGGAATTCACCCAGTTCCTGCAGGCTGTGACACCCCAGAGGTCACCCAGGCTGTGGGAGTCCTTACAGTGATCTAGTGACTGGAACTAGACTGTGACCAAAACCAAAACAAATACTGAAAACCCCTCACCACCCATGGCTTATGTATTCCCCACCTTACAGGTCGGCTGTGAATGTAATGTAAAAAGCTGTGGCAGCATTCGAGGTGGAGGTCAGCTGGCACCTCTGACACCTTCTGCATTCAGATTAGCATCAGTAGCTGATGCTAATCACAAACACTCTGTTCAGACAATAAAGTCCTGATAGTAGTTCTGTCCCCTTTGACTCCAAGAGTCTATGGGAACTGCAGCATCGCTGCAATAAGTCTGAACTACAGACAGGGCTACAGACAGACTACATCCTTTGGGGCTGACATTAATTTTAAATAAGCCTCTGTCTCCTTCCTTCTCATCTTACAGACATATTGGTGTTTACAAACACGATTTCTTTTTTTTTAGATCTATTTCACAGGACTAAGGCTGTGAGAAGAGCTATCCAGTTTACTGGGAGGTGTCTGTCTATTTTCAGGGAGCAGAGAGGTTTTTAAAGGGTGTGTCAGGCAACGGGGGTCAGTGTGGATCTGGAGCTTAAAGGCACAAAGTGCGCCACATTGATTTTTGTGTCTGTGCTTGTTTATGGCACCTGTATGAGCATGATGTCTTTGGCCTTTGCTCATGCCATCTCTCTGATAATATAACATTGCTTGCCTGGAATAAGGAATGAAGATCCTCTGTGGGGTCAGCAGTATTGATGAAGAAATGAAGTCTCAAGGAAGTGCAGCAGTGTTTCTGATGACCCTTAAAATCCCTGCAAATCTCTGTGTTGCTGTTGGTGGGAACTGGGAAAAGCCATGAAGGATTTCTCTGTATCGATAGAAGAATAGCACAAGACTCATGACTTAGGCTCCAAATCATCTGTCTGCAGGATGGCAGGGGATAAATATAATTTGTAGCATGAGTTTCTTTCTCATCAAGAGACAGATACATCCCCTCCTAGAATGGAATCTTTCTCTGGCAGGGCTGTTTAAATCTCAAACCAAACCTTGGCTAGGAGAAGTCTGTCAGTCCCTGTTTCTCTCATGTGTTTGCTGCTGCAGCTCTCAAATTATGTAAAAATCTTGAAGACACGTGCTTTTCATGTGTCAGAGCAGACTTGCTCTGAAAAACTCATGAAAAACAGACTTGCTTTTCATCTCTCTGCAAATGGGAGTTGGGAAGAAGAATGGAAAGCTACTGGGGCAAGAGCTTTGTGGGGATAAATATCTGTTGGGATGAGTAGCCTAGCACAAAGACGTCCTGGGACTCATGACTTGAGGGTGATGCTTCATGAATCTATTACCTGGAGCAAAGAAGGTTCTGGCTCCCTCTAATTCATGTATTACTGCCTCTTGTACCTGTGTAGTAGATCATGCAGCATGGCTCATCTTCAGCAAAGGGAAGACAATTCTTTTGGCTTTGACAAGCCTTAGACATAGTGGATCTGACCACAGATGGACAAGCTAGAGTGGTTTAAGAAGACATAGCACCCGCTGTTGGAAGCAGCTGCCTCTCAGGTTAAGATGAAGTCATAAAGTTGCCCTTAGCTTGTGGCAATGAGAAATAAAACAGAGTGACCACAGCCACTGGAGATCCCTTGTCCACTCCTGATTGTGGTTAAAGCCATGCCATGGAGGAATGCCTGTACACAGTTATTGTGTCTCATTTAAGTACGTTCATTGGAGTCACACTCACTTCTTCAATGAGCTCAACCTGGTCACTTATGAAGGTGCCCTACTGCAGTGACACAAACTAAGCAGTAAGCCATCACAGCCATGTTAAGAGTGAGGCACTAAGCAACTACTTCTGTGCTAGCACCAACCTTGGCCATGTGATGTTGCCCTAGGTACTTGATGGGATAAACCTGGGAGGTTTGTAAGCCTCCAGTTTTGAGGTGAGGTAGAGATGGCTACAGTAGAGTCATGTTTATTGGCTTGTCCACCTCTCAGATTGACCAGCAGGGATTGACAAAGCCTGAAAGTGTCAAAAAATATTTATCCTAGTGTAGCCTAACAGTGAAAGCTCAGGTTGTAAATATATATATAAAACAACCCATGTTATGACTTTGAATATTTATTTAGTCGATTTAAGCCAGTCTTTTGATGTTGAGGAATCTGACCCTTAGGCATTGTCCAGACTACTGAAGGTGGAAGAGTTGGCAGTTGGCCTCTTTGCTCTCAGGCAACAGACTGACCTGTCACACCAGGTCACCAGGAAGAGCCAAACTCACCGGGCTGCCTGATGTAGCCTGAGAAAATGCACTTTGTCTGGAGAGCTCCGTTGGGATTTTCAGAGACAGAGAAAAAGGAAAAAGACAACAGGGAGAATATGTTTCTGTGGAACATACCCACATAACAACTCTGCTTTAATAGCATTAATTGGTATTTGACTTTAGTCAGACCAGAAAGATAGAGATAAATGAACAAGCTGTATAAAGAATGATCATTGCTGGAGCTGCCTGGTAGGGAGCGTCACGGAAACCATGAAGGTTAGAAGTCTAATGACAAGCATCCTTAATGATTGCTCTTCCTGTATTCCCTCTGGGTAACATTTCCTGACTCTAAATTGTCTTAAAACCACTCTAACATGGCTGAAACTTTTATAAATATAATTCAGCTTGACTAACGTTAAAGAATATAATGGATTTCAGGAAAGAATATCAAGTGCAGTTAAGATTTTTAACCATGACATGTCTTTCAGAGCAGGCCAAATGGTGCATGAATTTGGGTAAACAAGGGGGGCAAAGCTGGTGGGTTAGCTGGAGTGGAAGTTCACCTGTCTGCAGCAGCACGTGGTTTTCCTGCAGACTGTATCTCCATAGTGTAAACCTCTGCACTGTGACAATAATATCAACTTCACCCACACTCCAGTGGAAAATAAAAATCAAGGCAGCTTCCTGAAACAAGATTAAGAGTTGTCACAGAAAGTGATTTCTCAGTCCTGGGCAAATAGATCTCTCCTTTGGTAGTTGCAGGTGTATGCTGGAGGCTTGCATCTCCTCTTCTGCAGCAGCCTGAGCTCCCCGGCTTCTCCAAAGTGACACAGAGTTTAGCTGCAGAAAATGGCTTAAAAGCACAATTAGCTTTCTGTAACAATAGCCTCTTTATTCTTCATTATGAAAAGGCCTGAAAGGGAATTTGTTTTCCAAGATAGATGTGAAATGAAGCTCTATCAGAACAAGTAACCTTGCAAACCAGACACAATAGCCGGTATCTACCCATCGCTTCCTCTCTTGCCCTCCCGAGGCAGCGCGCAGCAGCTCGTGAAAAGCATGGTTTTGTCTGCTCCCTTGCTTATAAATTACACTCATTAATAATATTTTCATATCTTATGGAAGCAATAAAATAATAAATGTGCCTCCACAGCTTCTGCTTTGCTCAGGGCCAAGCTCTCTGCCTCTCTTGGGCAGGAAGGTCAGTGTGGTGGGCTGGATTCATGCTTGTTGCTTAGAGGCTCTTTTAGCTGCCACATTCAGATAATGTCACTCTCTCCCTCCACTGACCTTCTTTGGTCCAGCCCCAAAGCTAATCCAGTACTCCTTAAAAGGACTTCAAGAACAAACCCATATGATAAGCCTATTTACTCATTTACATCACCCAGTATTTGAGCAGTCAATGAAGCTAATGGCCAGACTCATGCTTTGGCTCAATTTCCATGTAGCAGATGTGAGTGAGGACACCTGAGACAGCTTCTTCTGTCCTTGAGGGACTCCAGACCCACATCACCCCCTGAGCATTGCTGCTCAGGTCTGTTTGTACTTTCCTATCAACCAAAATGAGGATGATGTAGTTGCTTTTGGTATCAGGCAAAACCTTTTTTTATTTCAGTCACCTTTGGAAAGTCTGGAAATATGAACAAAACTGGAATGAGAGGGACACACACGCCAGGTGCTGGAGAATAAGAATCAGATGTGCTATATGGATTTTATAACCTGGAAATAAAATTCACTGCAAAGACTTTGAAAAAAACAAGAACAAATAGAAACTACCAGACTCTCAAATAGTGCCATCAGAATAAAATGATCTGTTCTGATAGAAAAGAGATAGAAGAACCTTAGGGACAAAATCCACTGGTGGAGACTCCAGGCACCCGATCTGGATGCTAAGTGATATTTGAAGAATAACTAAAGACTTAGCGGGCATCAAGGAAAGGGTTATCTTAGCAATTAAGCCAGACAAAGCCTGGGGAAAAAAAAAATGTTTTCCCAAGCTTTCTCAGAAAGTCAATAGCAGAATTGAGATGTGAACTGTGCTTCCTGCTGACAGCAGCGTGCAAGACTCATCTCCTTGGGGAGCAGGAGGGGTGCTGGCAGGTGACTCAGCTCTTTGGACCTTCCAAGTAACAGGTTCAGTAGTATTCAAAGAGCAGGATGTGACTCCTTCTCCCTGGTAAAGTTGCTGTGTTACTACATCCCAAATTGATCTTTGGAAATGTTTTTGGGAAGCCTGTTGCTCTTTCAAGGCAGAAGAGTCGTATCTTTTGACTGCTGTATAATAGGACCTGATGGCTGCTGACCCACTGTTGTTCAAAGGCCTGTTAGAGATCTGACCTGAGTCTGGAGGTCAGTAAATAATAAGGGTTGCTCAGATCCAGGGCTAGTTTCTCCAAATGTGTCCTCTCTCCTGTAGGGAGCAGTACAGATGGGTGTCCAAGCCCATCTGGGAACACAGCTGGAGCTCTGTTGATAAGGAAAGCCCAAGGCTGGTGTACCAAGGCTGTGGACAGCAGAGCGAGGTAGTCAGGAGAACAGGTCAGAGCCAAAGTTGCTCCTATCCTAGTGAAGTAAACAAAGCCTCAGTGCTGGTCCAAGAGCTGTTTACAATCACACAGAGGCTTTTCTAGTGTGCTTGCTGTCACTGCTTTTGACTAAGATCAACTAAGCACTGTTACAGACAATGTCCCAGCATGGTTCAAGGCATAACACACAGGCCAAGGCCATACCAGCAGTCAGGATGGGCAAGGCTGCCTGATTCTGGTGTGGGGAGAAAAAGCTGGTTTCGTGTAAGAGAGCTGTGTCCCTTGGACTAGGAAGTGGTCTTTGGACTGCTTTATTTAGTAGCACAGACATAGTCTGATAACGCCTGTTCACTCGCCTTGGGAAGTCAGGGCACACAGTAATCAAGTCACACTGCCTGCGTGACTGCTCAGCTCAAATGACTGCTGGCATTATAGAGAGTGTATTCCTATACCTAGGAGGAGTTATTAAATTCTCCCAAAGCCCATGGGTGCTCCGATCCATCTTATACAGGCACAGAAATAAATCCCCATTCCCTTCTAGAGGTAATTACTTGCCTGCTCAGCCTCCTTGTACATGCATGTGCTTATGTGATTTGCATGTAGCAAAAGCTGTCATTTTATTCTATTCATAACAGTAAGGAAGCATGGACTGTGGTGATCCCCAGACTGGTTTCCAACTTCTCCAGATGTAGCTGCTCTCTTAAGCTTTAGGAACAGCCTCAGGGCAAGTGGTGATACATGCAAGAGGGTAGGGATGAGCTGGTGATCCCTAGCCAATAGGTAAAAACATCTGCAGGCAGGAACTGAAACGGGAAGAGGGATCTCAGAGGACAGAAGGGAGGAGAAACAGGACAGAAAAAGGCAGGGATGAAGCATGGGGAACAGCAAGACACATTCAGCAGAGGCTATGGCAGGATTCAGGCAGGATTCCCACATACAGCCGTATCTACGACCCTGGTTAGTGGATATTTGCAGGGTTTTTTTCCCCGAGTCTCCCTTAGACTTTAACGGAAATAAGTAAAGCTGTGTGGATTTACCCAAATTACATGCTGAGATGTTGCCATATACAAAAATAATTATGACTTCTACTCCCCTTGCAAGGATCAAGGTGGATCTTGCAAATCATATCTGTGATTACCATGGCAAATCAAGAGCCTTCAATGCAGACAACCCTGCAAGTCCCTTGTCCCTTCAGGGTGTGCATGGGGAAGATGTCTTGGTTTCTAGGCTGGAGGCTACTTATCTGAAGCAGGAAGGTTCCACCAACATCTTTGCATAAAGGCAAGGAAAATTTCTGTCATATTCAAGCTGTCTTGGAGATAAACAGAGTGGACTTACAATAAAAATTCCTAGGTGACAGAAGTATTGCAAAAAGTGTGTCTCCCCTCTGAAGAACAGTCTCACATAACTTCTTGTGGCAACTCTTCTGCCCAGGACCTTAAGTCTGCAACAGGGTTTCCCAGTGCTCCAGGAAAAGACTCCTGGATGAGTAGAAGATGTTGAGCTGTCAGCTTGTGATCATCCCACCTTCTGTATTTCTCTTTGCTGTTTCAAAGTGGGATGATCCTATGGTGTTTCATTTCTGCTTGCTGGCTTGAAAGCAAGTGCTCACCTAGCTTTGGGACAAATAGCTCCAGGCTGTTTTCTCTGTTGTCCTGCTATCTCCTAAGTGCCAGCCCATTGGAAATGACTGCAAAAGCTTTTTCTGCTGTCAAATAACAAGCACAAGTCAGAAGGGAGCCGCCCGGGGACAGGGAGAAGAGGAACCAGCCTGAAGTTTGCAATCAAAACTGTTCAAGACATACTCAAGTTGTCCCAGCTGCTCCCACCACCACTCCACAGAGCGTGGTGGTGATGTTTCTCATAAGGTCACCCAGCCTGCAGTTTAACAAGCACAATGAACAGACTCGCTGGGCTCCCTCCTGCTATAACAACATATGGTGGTGGGAGGGTGATTGACTGGTACAATGTGATTTTCAATAAAATGTCTTGAAGCCAGAAAAGTTCCAGGTGACTAGAAGTAAGCAATCATTGTGCCAATCTTTCAGCAAAAAAAGGGTCACGCATTGAGTACGGCAACTTAAGGGAATAAGGCAGCTTTTTATAGTGAGTAATATCTCTTCTGACAGTGCTAGTGAACTGCTTCAAACCACACTTGGCTGGGAATGTGCTAAGATGAATAGCTTTGTCTTTCAGTAAGTATTACCGGGAGCACTAGGAAGAATGAGAAATGGTCTGTAAAGTAAGCAATAGCTAAAAATCCTCTTCTCTCCTGACCTTATTGTAAAGAAACCCTTGCAATGTGGCGATGAAGAAAAAAAGAAGTGTAAGGAGGTACCCCCAGAGAGGTAGAAAAATCCATCCAAAAGGGAAACCTGGAAGCTTTTGTTAAGGGATAGGTATTAAGGATTAGGTGTGGTGCTGGCCTCATCATTATGTCCTGTTTACTTTGGTGTTATGGTGGTGGGCTGAGACCTTGGGTAGCTCTGGGTGCATGGTTTGATAGGTGGTGTTTGTCTCTGTGCGAAGAGATGGCTGAGAGAACCATCTAAATAAATATTGCAGGTACGGGGGGAGTTTTATTCCTCCTTTTCTAGCCTGCCCAAGGTTTCACTGAGAAATTTGGGCCATGCAGGGAAGTGAACACAGATCTGAACCTTAACAATCCAGTCCGTTGCTGGTTGTTGCATCTTGTGAATGCTCAGGATTGGGAGATGGGGAGGCTTTCCGGGCAGGAGCTTGGTTGTTCATAGCCTGGAGATCAAATTAAGGGACTATTTCTTCAGTCTTTTGAGGGAGTTGTTTGCTTCTTCACAGTTTTGCAGGACTGGAGAGAAAGGTATGTGAAAATACTTGTTTAATTTGTGATGGTTTCTTTTTGAGAAAGCTGCACTGTGGCTCTTGTAAGGGCTGGAAAGTATGACAGAACCTACCTTTACCCTCACAAAAGTTGAGCTCCTGGACTGACACCTCTTATGAAATTAGGGCTGGACCTGAGCTCCTCCATGCCAGCCAGACACCTCAATATGTGACAAACCTGTCCCCTGCTCCGACCTAGTCTTAACACATGCAGAGTATTTAACAACCCTATGAGTCATCCCCAGTAACCATCCCTCTTCTTTGGACAGCCAGTACTCTTCCATAACACCACCCTTTTGCACATAGGTCTGTCAAGAGGCTTCTTCTTTACATTTAAGTGTTTGTATACTCAGTATTTTTTGAGAGGCCTTCAGGAGAAAGCCCTCCTAGCACACCTAGACATGCATTACTAATGCACAGTGTTTACTAATTATTGTCTCAGTGTAAACTGGATGACTCACTGTGCAATGTCTCAATCTGCTAACAGGGAAAAAAATCTTTGGTGATGCTATTTTTCTGGGATGAGCAATAGGGAAAAAAAAAAAAAGACAAAACTGAGAGGAATGAGAGACACCCCCAAACAACAGCCATGTGCTTTGTACTGTGTCTGTCTGAGCATATGGTCATTTATGGGACCCATCAACTCAGAAAGTGAATCTTTCCACTCTGTCTAGTCTGAGAGTGAGTCTGCTCATCTCTGACCCTGTCATGAAAGCATCTGGCAGAAATTATGAACTCTCTATCTTCTCATGTTAAACCTGAGGTTATTGGTTGTTTTGGTTTTGTTATTATTTGTTTTTCCCTAGGGGGAAGAAAGGATCAGGGATGTATCTAAAGAAGCGATAACCAGATGTTTGGCATCATCATTTCTGCTCAGGCTTTTCTCAGATGGAGCTCTGCATTGATTCAATCAGAGAAATATTCCCTTCCAACCCCGTCTCCAAAATCAGCTCCATGTAGTTGTGGGTCTGCTTGTTTCCTTTTTTGCAGGTGCATCCCAGATGTGACTTTGCTCTGCATGCAGAGGCAGAATATCTCTTCTGGCGTGAGGGAGGGTGATGGCCGTGGTGAGGCAAGGGGCATCATTGTGGGTCTCAGGGGATGAAGGACTCAGGGTTTACGTTTTACCAAATCCAACTCAGGGATGGAGCAGCAAGCTCTAAAAAGCTGCTGCTTCAATGCGAATGATCAGTGACCCTTGCTTTTAGTTGGGATCTCCAGATAGTTCACCATATGCCAGTAAATCAAACCTGAAAGAGGAGATTCCCCCAATGATTTTTTGTCAGGACAGGGAGCATAGGACATGCTTTTCCCCTCCCAGCCCCATTCTTGGATCATGATGGTAAAAGTGGCTATCTGAAATCCAGAACTTAGGGCATATTGCAGCAGTCAGGGGGGTGCGCAGAGCTGCAGTTGTGGTTATCAGGACAGAAAAGGTCCTTCACTTCATGACTTTGGCAAGGGATTACCCCAAAGTAAGGCCTTCAGCAGAGGCTCAAACTGTCCCCTTGTAATCCTTGATTATTAGAATCACAGCAAACAAAATTTCCTCCAAGCTCCTAGCATTATAAATGATTTCTATTCCACATTGACAAAGTCTGGACAGACCTTTGAAGAGTTAATGATATTTTTTTCTTTGGCGTAATTGATGTTTACTACTTTTTTAGTTTGAGAAACAAAAATGCCTAGAAGGCATAGGGGACTTTAAGATCTCCTTTATACCCTTAATTCCTGAAGATCATTACAATCAAGGAGACTTTAAATCCCCAGATAAGTCTCAGCAAAGGGATGATGAATAGATAAGAAGCAGCAGCAGTGTGTTGCAGTAATATTCATCCAGAGATCTACCACGATACTTTTACTTAAGAGAAGAGCTTGCAAAACAAAAGTGATGTGGGAGGAGGGGTGGACATTTGGCTAATATAAAAGTGTGAACAGTAAGTACCTTGCGGATGAATCACACTTTTCTGATCAAAAACAAGTAGTCCCATGACAACAGAGCTAAAGGAATTTGGTTTCTAACAGAAATGTGTGACCTCATTTGGAGTGAATGAAATGCCTTCTATCAGTCTCTTCTCTCCCTGGTTGCTCCTTCTCCTTAAAAGTTAACTTTAGGATGCTCTGCATCTCAGTGATATTTGGTTAAAATCAGCCAGTGGATTTCATAGCTGTTTGAAGGGAAGAGGCAGAGAAAACTGAACTCTTCTCCCTCCAGAAACCAGGGAAGCAAGGCTGCCTCTTTGTCACCCCCCTCCTCTTTTTTCTTATTTCTGTAACACTGATCTCCTAGACTGAAAACATACCTTTTTTATCTGTTTAAATTTGCATAAACACAATAATGGAGCTCTGCTTTGAAGAGTAATATTATGGGGGTCTATCCTAACCAGCTTCCTGAGGCACGTACTGCTGGTCAGCATTGGAGACAAGACAATAGGCAAGATATAAATAGGAGGGGAATCAGCTTTTTTAAAGGGTAGATAATGGCAGGAAAAGGGAGAATGGACTAAAGCTAAAGGAAGGAAGATTTAGATTAGATGTTGGGGAAAGTTTTTTACAGAGAGAGTAGTGAGGGGCTGGAACAGGCTGCCCAGAGAGGTGGTGGATGCCCCATCCCTGGAGGTGTTCAAGGTCAGGTTAGATGAGGCCCGGGACAACCTTATGTATATCCAGGCCCTGTCTGTGTCAGGGGGGTTGGAACTCTATAATCCTTGGGGTCTCTTCCAACCCAGACCATTCTATGAGTCTATGATTCTATAACTTGGACAGCCTGGAGAAGTGGGCTCAGGGGAACCTCAGGAGATTCAACAAAGCCAAGTGCAGGGTCCTGCACCTGGGTCGGGACAATCCCTGTTATCTATACAGGTTAGGAGATGTACTTGAAAGTAGCCCTGACGAAAAGGACTTGAGAGTACTTGTGGATGAGAAGCTGGACATGAGCCACCAATGTGCATCTGCAATCCAGAAGGCCAACCCCATCCTGGGCTATATCACCAGGAGTGTGGCCAGCAGATCAAGAGAGGGGATTCTGCCCCTCTGCTCTGCTCTGAGGAGACCTCACCTGGAGTGCTGTGTCCAGCTTTGGAGTCCTCAGCTCCATGCCTCAGAAGGACATGGACCTGTTGGAGCACAGCCAGAGGAAGGCCACAAAAATGATCAAAGGGCTGGAGCCCCTCTCCTATGAAGATAGGCTGAGAGAGATGGGCTTGTTCAGCTTGGAGAAGAGAAGGCTGAGGTGACCTAATACCAGCCTTCCAGTACCTGAAGGGTGCCTATAAGAAAGCTGGTTGCTGTCACCTGAGTAAGACCTTCATCTTTATATTTCCCAATATTTCTATGAATGTGTCTGCAAAGGTGGTAAGCAATATCTAAGAAAACAAAGGGTTTTTTAAAAAGACCACTGGCATTAATGGATGTGTGTCCTGTTACTACACTGTAATTTAGAATTTACAGAATTTTGTGAATTTGACATGTTTCTAGAAATGTTCCTGTAAGCTAAGAGAAGATGGCTGATTCAAAAATGAAATAATTATTTGTAGCAGACAGAAAATGAGCATTTCAGTTGTTTGAAACAGGTGCTAGAGGAATGAAATCTAGATCGCCAGTGCTCCATAGTTGTGAGCACGTTCTCCCTTCTGTCTATGTCAGACTGTTTGAGAATATACTTGAAATCTTTTCTTTCCAAAAGGCAACAAAACTTTCAGATCTTTTACTTGCACATTCAACCTCAAGATGGAAACCTTTGCCTCCTTCAGTCATGAAGCTGTTTGTGGCAAGGAGCAAGCTGGGTCAAGAAGCAATGTCATGGTCAGAGGTAGGGAGTGTCCAGCATCTTCAGCAGCAGTTGATCACTTCGTAGGTGGTACAGGAGAGTGTGCAGTTGGCTTGGAGTGCACAGAAAGCCCAGGACACAACATTCAACATTTGACCTTTGGATTTTCTGGATAGAAGAGCAGCTTAGTCTTCCTAGCTTTAAACCCCCACCCTTCAAACAGTACGAGAAACAGGTGTAAGTTTGTGACTAGGGCACATTACCACCATCAATCATATTCACAGGTAATGGAGTTGCTTTAATGCTGCCTTGGTCATTGCATAAAATTTAACCATCTAAATTTGTAGGATCATTGACTTTTTACACTAAGCTAGGAGATACCATTCTGGTGAGTGATGGACTGGAAACCAAACACAAGTGGATGAGCTTTTTAAGTCTTGTCTGAGAGTACTATCCTTGATGCTTCTGCTAGAAGCACCACTCATCTTCACAGCAACTGACCTTAAAAGTAGATGCCTTGTTGAGGATCTTGCAACTTAAGCTGATCACTGCCAATGACATAAATGTCATGGCATGGTCTAATGGTTTCCAACAATAAAGATAGGAAGTGTTTGCAGGTGACGCTTTTCCTGGTGAAATGAGAATGAGGTTGCTGCATGTTCTGTCTGGATGCCTGTGTTCCAGTCACTTATCACAGGGTCTAGTTTCTGAAGGGGTCTTACATGAGGATTCATTCCTCTATAATCAAATGCATATTTAGGTCAGTCTTCTGCTAATAAACCAGAAAGATTTTTTGTTTCCCAGCTGTTAATTTATTTAATGGGAAAGTTAACACCCCCAAAAAACACTGAATGAAGAGGTGAAATATATTCCACCAAGGTATTTGGGAGGGATTTGGTCACTGGATTTGATGGAGCCAAAATATTTCACCCAAGAACATAAGGGAATAGAAGATTCACAAACACTACAACCTTTCTTCTGATGTGACTCCTGATTGAGAATGGAGAGGAGAAATTTTAAACATTTTAGGATGTGGACCATGGGCCTTTCTGCTGTGTCTGTTAAAGAGCTGCCTCTGCTGATGCCTTTTATTCCAACAAATTTCTACCCATCCTAGTTTCTGTTTCATTTTCCAGAGGATCTCTGAAACTAAAGATAGTCATTGCCAGGGAGAGATGCTCCTAAGCCGCAAACTTAAAGGCCAGATGGAAGGACTCTAACCCACTATAACCCAAACCCACAGGCCATTGATTTCTGCAAGAGTTATCAGAGAAGACTTCCAGCACTTAACAGATCAGGAAGTAATGAGGACAAAAAAAGAAAAATAAAAATCAATCACACTGCAAGTCAAAACATGTTACTTTCATTTTCCAAAGAACTGAAAATAAGATTAACCTTCCAGCAGAACTTTCTTTGAGACTAAGGATAGCTTTTGACCCAAATGTCTACTGACGTCTTCCTTTTTGTTGGCAAAACAGAGGTCATCGCTTTAGGGAGCCTGTGCTGTTGAAATGAATATAACAAATTACCATTAAATCAAATGAAGTCTCTCAATGGGTTTGGACAGCGAACTGCTGGGTCTTGATCTTAAACCTCAATAATGTTTCCAAAATGAGTTTTCATTGTGGAGCTCTGTCAGTGGGGCTGTAGCCGTAGAGAACTGGGGAATGACTTAATCACCAGGAAGAGATTCAAAGAGCCACCAGGAGCAGGGCAGCATGGGGATATTTGTCTCCTGGGTTGGTACAGGCAGTCTCACAGTGAGCACTTATTAACGATGCAGCAACACGCTGCATGGTAATTACTTTGAGCCCTGCTTCAATGCTATAAAGCAATGCTAAGTGTTTGTGTGTGGCAGCAGTTGTCTGTCAGAAGCCTTGCACATCAGCTAAGAAATTAAGGTTTTTCTATTTTGCTTTGTACAAAAAGAGGTGAAAGGACTTCCTTTTGTGGTCAAAACTAAAATGTGGATATCTTGCTTTGAAGTCATGGGAGATAATTTCAGATATCGGATGTGTCAGATGTTCTGAGAAGTTGCCATGTGTCACACAACTGTGTGAATGAACCCACTGAACCAAATTCCTTTAATTTTTCTCAGCCAAGAGAAAAGTCTTGGTTGAGATTGTGGCAGCTGCTCTTCAGACATGTAGTGAAAGAGGACAACGACCGTAACACTGAGTTAAATTGATCAGGCAAAACAAAAGGCAATGGATGAAGAGAAAGGGAGTATAACCTTTTTCTTCTTACTGATGGAGATTTGAGGTCCAGCTTTCTAAACCCTTTGTGAAACCTGAGATTCTATTGTCAAACAGTCCACACCACACTTAGATCCAAGTCTTCTCACTCCTAAATATGGAGCTATTTGGAAAATTTTCCTTGAGATCATTTGTTCAAAAACAATGATATTTCTACAGCTTAAAATCTCATGAATCCTTTTATTTCTGTAGTTCTGTCCATAAACCAAAGGAGGATGTCTTGATCTATCCCACTGTCATCAACAAGTAGTATCAGAACTGCACACAGGGATCTGGATTGTTAATTTAATGTCATTAAATCCACCAACCTATTGCATACCTATAAAATACAAGCCTCCCTTGGCATCTGGTTGTTTTTCTAAGTACACCTCTCAGGACAGATCTGGGCTGGCAATGACATGTTCTGCAACTAATATCTTGATAAGGCCTTGAATCCATCTGGGGAACAGCAGCTGCTCTTTCTACACCATGCACTAAACCCAACACTAAAGACAGCAGCAGAATTAAAGCTCCACTGGCCACAAAGAGCAATGGCCAGCTTTTGCTCTTCGAGTAAGACAAGGCTTATGCTAGAAGGTACTATAGGAGCTGTACAAGACTGGCTTAGTGATGGTGTGGCTTCCTGAAGGGTCTGAGTTGTGTGGTTAGGTGAGAAACTGCATTGTGTGTCACCAGTTTTGTATATTTTGCTACAAAGTCTTGCTATTTCTCCTTACCTTTTGCTGTCCCAGTAAAATATCACAGAATCACAGAATCTTAGGGGTTGGAAGGGACCTCAAGAGATCATTGGGTCCAACCCCCCTGCCAAAGCAGTCTCCCTAGCTCATATTACACAGATAGGCGTCCAGACGAGACTTGACTATCTCCAGAGAAGGAGACTCCACCACCTCCCTGGACAGCCTGTCCCAGGGCTCTGTCACCCTCACTGTGAAAAAGTTCTTCCGCATGTTGGTGCGGAACTTCCTATGCTCCAGCTTACAGCCATTGCCCCTAGTCCTGTCCCCACAGACCACTGAAAAGGGGCTGGCCAATTCCCCCTGCATCCCATGTCTAAGATATTTATAAACACTAATCAGGTCCCCCCTAAGTCTTCTTTTTTCCAGGCTGAACAGACCCAGCTCACTCAGCCTTTCCTCATAGGGGAGATGTTCCAGACCCTTAACCAACATTGTCGCCCTTCTCTGGACTCTCTCCAGAAGGTCCCTGTCTTTTTTATACCAGGGAGCCCAGAACTGGACACAGTACTCCAGGTGGGGCCTGACCAACGCAGAGTAGAGGGGGAGGATCACTTCCTTCGACCTGCTGGACACACTCTTCCTGATGCATCCCAGGATCCCATTGGCTCTCTTAGCCACCAGGGCACACTGCTGGCTCATAGCCAACCTGTCATCAACCAGGACCCCCAGGTCCTTCTCCACAGAGCTCTTTTCCAACAGGTCATCCCCCACCAACCAGAGAGATTTGTCTTCATCGAGCAAGCAGCTGCATAATGTTCAGCTTCTCAGTGTTTATGGGTAAGAATCAGGGGGAAGGTCAAAAAGGCTTTGGTGGGAGTCTGTTATAGACCACCCAACCAGGAGGAAGAGGCAAATGACATATTCTATTAACAGCTGGGGGAAGTCTCAGAATTGTTAGTCCTTGTTCTCATGGGGGACTTCAACCTATCAGATGTCTGTTGAAATGCAATACATCAGAGAGGAAACAGTCCAGAAGGTTCCTGGTGTGTGTGGAAGATGACTTCCTGACACAGCTGGTGAGTGATCCAGCTGTGTTCCAAACCCAAACTGGTGGGTGATTTGATGGTTGGAGGCTGTCTTGGGCATAGAAATCATGAAATGGTGAGTTTTCAATCCTCAGAAAAGTAAGTAGGGTGGATCAGCAGAACTGCTGCCTTGGGGAGCAAAGAGGCAGGCACCTATTTCCTCTCTTTGGTCACTGGTGATAGAATCCAAGGGCACAGCATGAAGCTGTGCCAGGGGAGGTTTAGGTTGGACATTCTCTTTACTGAGAGAGTGGTCAGGCACTGGAACAGGCTCCTCAATGAAGTGGTCACAGCACCAAGCTTGACTGAGGTCAATGAATGTTTGGATGATGCCCTCAGTCCCATGCTATGACTTGTCTGGTTCTGTCTGGAGTCAGGAGTTGGACTCACTGAACCTTATGGGTCCCTTCCAACTCAAAATATTCTATGATTCTATGACTTACAGAGGGCAGACTTTGGGCTGTTTAGGAGACTAGTTGGCAGAGTCCCTTGAGAGGCAGTCCTGAAGGGCAGTTGAGTCTAGGAAGGCTGCATGCTCTTCAAGAGGGAAATCTTCAAGGAGGAGAAGGCTGAAAAACGTGCCTGCAGGGAAGAAGACCATCCTGGCTGAACAGAGAGAAAAAAGAGGAAGAGTTTATGGCAGAAGGAGTAGGCTCAGGAAGACCACAAGGATGTTGTGAGGGTGTGCAGGGAGAAAATTAGAAAGGCCAAATCCCAGCTGGAACCAGATTAAGGCTTGTTTGAGCTGACTTTGCAGAAATCTTCAGCCTCAGGAAGGAAAATAATGATACTGGATAGCTTTTGCTCTGATGCTATGATTAACAACCTCAGGACATAATTTAAAACAGAGATTATCTGAGAGATGTGTCACATCAGAATAAGGGAAGCAGACACAGGCAGTATGTTACTAGTCAACTCAAGAGCTCATACATGCTAAAGATAACAGTCTTGTAGCTTTTCTAGTTTGCCTATATCCAGCTAAATTCATGAACACTGAGCTTGATTCTTCACGTAGTAACAGTCAGATATTGTGCAGAAAGGCAGCTCTGTGTGTTATGTCAGAAGACACCTTTGTGTGGTCAGGAGGGGACTAGAGAGGAGTTTTCTACTTATGCTGCAGAATAGACACATATAAACTGACCCCATGCCAGAAGTCACAACCTTGGGCCTCAACCAAACCTGGAGATATAATATTGGTTAGGCAAGGTATGGTTATATGGCATCAGGATTGTCTTGCACTAGGCAAAGCTTGATGGACCCACCCCATGGACATGGACATGGACTGACAGATGGAGTCTCCTGTCTGGTAGGTCCCACAAGCCATACTTTGCACAACCAGACAGTTTCAGAGGGGTCAAGTGTCTCAGCTTAGTACTTAAAGTGGAACAAGTTACTATATCTCAACATTTTTTGGTTACATTTTCCTGCAGCTTAGCTTTTTCCCTTGGTAAGCAGGGGGAATGCAGTATGCTACAACACACAGACAGAATCAGTGGTTGGTGCATTAACATTTACAGAGAGCTTGGGTGGGGCTGAATAAACACAAAGCATTTTCTCAACCCAGCTAATGAATTTGTAACTTCTGGCATCTTTTTTTTTAATGTAAGACCCATTCAATCAATCTGCAATTAAATCAAGCCCTGACAATCATGGCTGTTTGAGCAAGCAATACATCTGTGTGCTAGAAACCAGTCTGCTTGACAAGATCTGTGTGAAAAATTGCTACTTGTTGAAAGATGATATGGGAGAATGTCTGCACCTCTTAATGAGTCGGAATGGGGATTACTGTGCTGGAGAAAAATTGTATTCTGTCCCTGGGACCTCATTACCTGAATGTGTACCAGCACACTCCCTCTTCTGGTTGGATGGGGAAGCCTCCCAGTGAATTGCAGTAGCAGTTTCTTCAGCATTTAATGTGAGCACCACGGGTCTGAAGTGGGATCTGGTGGCACCACTGTGCTTTAACACATACTACTACGTTAAATTAGCTCTTAATTAAGAGAACTTAAAGAAACGTGAGGGCTCTTAACTGCTTTTACCACTCAACCTATTATTAAAATCCTGCACCTAGGAGTCAATAACCCTGTGCAATGATGTGGGTTGGTGCCAATTTGCTGTGAAGCAGCTTTGTAGTAAAGGAGCTGGGGGTTTTGGCAGACAGCAGGCTGCACACGAGTCAGCAGTGCATCCTTATGGCAAACTGCATATAGGGTAGTATTAGCTGGGGAAGAAGTGATTGTTCGAGTGAGTCTAGTGAAGGGTCACCAAGATGTTCAAGATGCTGGAATACATGCATATGAGGAGAGGCTGAGAGCTGGGTCTGCTCAGCCTACAGAGGGGAAGGATTGGGGACATCTTATTGCCATATCATTACTGCAAATACCTAGTGGGAACCTGTAGAGAATCACAGAATCACAAGGTTGGAAAAGACCTTTAAGATCATTAAGTCAAACCAATCCCATCCTAAGCTGAACCATTTCCCTAAGTACCTCATCTACCCTTTTCTTGAACACATCCAGGGAAGGTGACTCAACCACCTCCCTGGGCAGCCTGTTCCAGGCCCCAACAACTCTTTCAGTAAAAAATTTTTTTTCTAATATCTAATCTGACCCTGCCCTGGCACAGCTTGAGGCCATTTCCCCTTGTCCTATCTCCTGTCACCTGGCTGAAGAGACCATCACCCACCTCCCCACAACCTCCCTTCAGGTAGTTGTAGGTGGTGATAAGGTCTCTCCTCAGCCTCCTCTTCTCCAAGCTAAACAGCCCCAGCTCCCTCAGCCGTTCCTCATAGGATTTGCCCTCCAGCCCCTTCCCCAGCCTGCAGAAGATGCACCCTATTTTCTCAGAGGTGCACAGTGGAAGGATGGAATGCAGGAAAGTCTTGTTAGATACAACAGCAAAACAAAATCACCATGTGATTATCCAGACACTGGAAAGGTCTGCCCAGAGAAGTTATGGGCTTTCTGTCCTTGGAGATATTCAAAACTTGGCTAGACAAACTCTGAGAAACCTGATATATTTGGCCCTGCTCGAGCATGAACCTTTTTCCAAACTGGTATTATATTCTATTTTTCTATAAAACAGATTGTCCTCTCATAAAGGCAGACTTTTCCCTTTACCAGTTGATGGAGCTCTCCAGTGAGGTTACCCTAACTTGTATCAGTGAAATGAATGAGTTTAGTTTATGCAGTCCAACCAGTAGATCATTTCTAATAAAGTGCATTTTTGACCACAACAAGTCAGGAAATGAGAAAATGGATTCTTTCTTTAGAGGTGGTAACCTCCAGCAGAGTGTGAATAAAGAAAATCTGGGGGAAGTGATTTCTGGATCTAGAAGATGACCTCAACAGACTCAGATATTTAAGTTTTTTTCTCACTTTCTTAAATCAGGCCAGCTATTGCCTGGGGCTCTTTTTGAGTCATAGCATACAAATTGCTTTGGGGACAACTATGCCATATAATTTCTGCCATAGAAAACACACAGAATGGTAATAAAGGCAGTGACTGAAGTCAGGGAGGTTTTGAGTACGTGGCTCCTAGTCAAGGTCTCAAAGCTTGCAGCAATTTGCCATTGCAGAAGAAGCAGACAGACATTTAAGCTATCATACTTAAAACTGTGTTGCTTCATGAATGATATGAGCATAAGATGGGCTGTAGAGGGTCAGACAAAGCTTTCAGCCTCCAAAAGTGGCTAACAGTAGATGCTTGGGGAGTAGTGTAAGCATGTGGCAGCGTAAAGTGATACTTCTCCAATATGTTCTCCCAGCCTTCAGCGGGAGTGTAAGGGGGGTGAGCAATATGTGTCTAGAAGCTCTTGACTGACTTTTCCCCCATGAGCTGCTTTTTGCAGTGCCTAAGAGTACCTCAGTTTAGCTGCATGCTAAGTGGAGAACCTTTGCTTCTGATTGGCTTAATAATGGCACAGGAACCCCCCTGGTTTTGGTATTATGACAGCTCATGAACCATTGACTTATGTTCATCTTCTTCATGCTGGTCCAGGAATACTCAGGCAATTGAATTGACTGGAGTATCATCCCAGAAATAATACTAAACATAGATATAAACATCCAAAGCATTCTGGGACTCATGGGTGAATGCAGGAAACACCAAAATTTATCCCTTGAGGTCAATAAGTGCTGGCAGCTGTGCTTCCCCTTGAGTAGCTGCATATTAACTCTAGTGGAATGGCTGTTCCAGGTTCCTACTTCTCTGATACTCAGAAGAGACTCATTTTTGTCCTGTGTTTATCCTTCCACTATTTACAGAACCGGCCACAGCCACTGCTGTGGTTCCTCCTCTCAACATTTTTTTCTCCTGCTGGTATTTAATATTCATGGCAAGGAACTTGCCAGCTCCCATCCCCAGTGTGTGAGTGCATTTGCTGACTGATTCCTGCATGCTGTGCATCCTATGTTTTCAAGGGGAGTGCATAATAATGGGCCACCATCCAGCTCATAGGAAGTTTGCTACATAGTTGGAGTCATTACTACGAAATTACCAAATAAAAGCATACATTTGCATTCCCCATGGTAATAAAAATTATTGAAGTACGTCTCCCAGGACAATTATAACAAGATAATACAGAACTCCTCACTGATTCCAGTGGCTGTACAAAAAAATCAAAGTGCATTCAACAAGACATTAGTATATGTCTTGGCTCCAATCACTTCCCTGTCTCATGGGGTAATGAAGTTATCAAATTAGTTTTAAAAAGGTGAAACTTCCATTCTTCAACCCATCTGACAGGTTCTCCCCTGAATAATGTCATTACAATGAGGTGCACAGGACAGCATGAGCAGTTATTGCTCTTGGTCTAGACATTACAGGACATTAAGAAATTTTGCCCTCTTGTCTCTGCAGTGTAATGTTTATATTCCAAGTGCCCAGGCCAATCAAATGATAAAGAACAGGGGTTTGGGGTTTGGTTATTTGGGTTGGGTTTTTTACCCTCTGCACACCCAAAACATAAATACAACCGTATGTTCAAGCCTGTGTGTGCAGAGAAGTAGCATAAATGGCCTATTGGGTTATATAGTTCATCTGATTCTCATTATTGCTCTGCAGCAAATTGCATTCCTTCCAAAGAGCGATGCTGGTACAGACAGCTTAACAGCCTTGTTTCCTGGGGATCTGGGATGGAGGTCACAAAACATGTTCTGAACTGCTCCAAGGCCCAGTTTTTCAGATTGACTTTAGCAGAAACCCTGCCCAGGGCTGCCACAGAAGAGAGCAAAGAGTGATGAGAAGATGTTTCAACCCATCTCTGAAGATTCTCCCACCTTTCATTGAACATTAGGGAAACAGGACATCAGCACTGTTAATTCGGTCACTTCAAAGTTAGGGCTTTGCCCAAGGGCTGGTGCCTCCCATGGTTTGAGTCACAGGGGATATTTTCCACTTTGCAAGATTGCCACCCTTCTGCTTTCTGGGAAGTGAACCCCAAACTTGCAGGAAGAAGAGCATTAATTTCTGCAGTTCCAAACTACATGGCTCGGGACTCTCGTTGAGAGAAACCCCCACATGCTCTGTAAGCCAGGCACAGCAGGGCACTAATTAACATATCCATGGAGCAGCAACCAAAGCCACACTGTGGCTTTCACACACATCAGCTGTCTCAGAACAGGGATGGTCCCACTGCCTGGCCAGATCTGACTGTGATAACCCAGGTAGCAGTGTCCTTTCTGGAAAATGGAAATGGGATGCAAAACAGAACAACCTCTGCATACTCCCAAGCAACCTGTCAACATGTCAATTCTGGACACTGTTCCACTGAGATTTCAGCCACAGAGCTGTCTAATTTCCTTTATAAAATTGCCCCACAGGCAACATGTGCACACACAGAGCAACTTCTGTATTTACCTTGACTCTACAAGATTCCCAGCCCTCGCCTCTTGCAGAGCAGTTGTATATATTAACATCTCCTTGGCATCTTGGTTGCTGCTTTCTCCAATTCTCCTTCTGTTCATCAGAGCTGATAGGTTGTTTAGGGTCCCCTCCCAGCCCCCCATGCCTGTACTCTTCCTCTGAAAGTCATTACCCAGAATGCTTGCTTTCCTTGAAGTAGCACCGAACATGCTGTGCTATGTTTTTTTTCCCTCCAGGCTTTTTTTACAGCAGTTCTTGCAGGAAGAAGTAATTTATCCAGAATTAAAACATCTGGTAATCATGCTCCCTGGGTAAGTTAGCATTAAAATAAGAGGAAAACATACTGCCTGGCTGTCTCCATTATGTGAGAGGGGGAACATGCCCCGTGGCTTCATGCAGTCACAAGGTGAAATCTCTCCCCAACAGACGGCTGTGTGGGATGTGCAGAGTGGCCAGGTTTTTTGGAGAGGAGGCAGGAGACACACACAGAGCTTGCTGGGGGCCAAAGGTGGAAGAGGGAAGTGCTAATTTTACCTTATACTTTGTTTCTCTCTAGTTCAGCATTATAAGGTGATAACAAGGGAACTTAGAGAGGTCTCTGCTCCCGGTGCACAGAAAGACCGATGTCTGTGTTATGAATCTGCTGACTTATCTCCCTCTCTACCCACAGGCTTTATTTCTGCAATGCAGATGCACGGACAGAGGATCTGGAGAAAGTGGCCTTGCCTAATGACAAGATACTGATGGGGAGTGGGTTTTACAGTTAAGTTAATTTGCAAAGACTCCCCAGATCCTGTTTCTCCCCTTTTGACAGAAACCAGCATGGGATAATCCAGCACCATGGCACTGACCCCTCCTGAGGAGTTTCCAGCTTCAGACAGGTGGGACAGGAGGAAACATCACTTGACAGTGACAACAGCTGCTTTTGCACCAATCTTCCTTTACAAATGATGACTAACTCTTTCCATGCCTTTGCAGAGTAGCCTCTTCTGGAGAACACAGTGGAAGAGCCATGTCTTGGGATACTGGACAGAGGGATAAGAAGAGCTGCGGTGAATGTTTGACCTTATATTAATGACTGAAGGACAAGAGGCAATGGGCACAAACCTGAATACAGAAAGTTCTGCCTTAACATGAGGAGGAACTTCTTTACTGGGAGGGTGACAGAGCCCTGGGACAGGCTGCCCAGAGAGGCTGTGGGGTCTCCATCTCTGGAGACATTCAAAACCCACCTGGATACTGTCTTGTGCAGGCTGCTCAAGGTGATCCTACTCTGGCAGGGGAGTTGGACTAGATGATCTCCATAGGTCCCTTCCACCCCTATCATTCTGTGAGTCTGTGAAGAACAGTCTGGACAGCTTTCTCTTAACTTCCTCTCAATAAAATCTCTTGCCATGTAGAGATTTTCTATGCTGCCATATTTATCAACAAGGCAGAACCTGCCAGCCTTGCTGCAAACCTGTTGTACTATCATTGTTGCTAATGGTACAGTAGTTACAAATATGTTTGGGTCACTGTTGTGGTTTAACCTGCCAGGCAGCTAAAAGAACCACACAGCTGTTTGCTCACTCCCTCCAGTGGGCTTGGGGACAGAAATCAGAAAAAAAAGGTAAAACTTGTTGAGATAACAACAGTTTAATACAATAGAAAAGGAAGTTAATAGTAATAGTAGTAATAATAATAATAAATAATACACAAGTGATGCATAGTACAATTGATTACTACCCACAGACCACCAATGTCCACCTAGTTCTCCATACTGAGCATGATGTCATATGGTATGGGATATCCCTTTGGTGATTGGGGTCAGCTGTCCAGGCTGTGTCTCCTCCCAACTCCTTGTGCACCCTCAGCCCACTCGCTGGTGGGGTGGGGTGAGAAGGTGAAAAGCCCTTGGCTTAATGTAAATATTGCATAGCAACAAAAGAAATATCAGTGTTTTATCAACATTTTTCTCATCTTTAATCCAAAACACAGCACTATACTCACTGTCAGGAAGAAAATTAACTCTATCCCAGCCAAAACTAGGACAGTCACTTGGGAATAATTTTTGTTATGGATGCAACAGCCATCCCAACCTGCCAGTCATGAGGAAAGGCAGAGATTCAGTGATGACATACATGAGTGATGATCAGGTTCTATGCTTGAATGTTTACCACTGACCTCCAAGGCACCCCTACATCTGATAGTTGGTGTGCTGGGAATGGATATGTGGACAGTGGGAGTTTGGGACCACTGTCAGCTTTCCCTGTGCTCCACCTCTCTTTCCTGGTGGTCTTTTCCCTCTTTTATGCTTTTCTTCCCTTTGAGAGTTCCTACACTTCTCCTAATATCACAAGTAAGCACTCATCTGAATTCATATCTTGTGTTTACTCTGTGACTGAAGTTGAGAGTTCAAACTTCACTATCACAGTGTACTGCAGAGCTGCTGTGACAGTCTGTACCAGGAAACTGTCCTGAGCAAGACAAGTTCTCTGGTAAATGATACAGAGAAAGCTGGAACCCAAGATCTATAGAAAGCTAACTGTTTAAGTCTCAAAATGGTCTTCAATAACATCTGCCTTGCATATGGATGGCTGTGACAAAGCTTTAGTTTTTTCTGTGGTTCCTGTGTCATTTCTTGTTCAGGGACAAAGCAGGAGGATATATTATAGAAATAAATATACAAATAATATAATATATTATCAAATAAGGGGGTGTGTTCCAGAGGCAGAGGTCAACATCTTCACCTACAGTCCATGAACATGACCACTGGGTATGTATTGTACAGATTAGGACTGTGTTGTCACATCTGCTTCTGACCTGTGGAGTAACCTTGAGCAAATCACTCCACCCCTCCGCTCCTTCTCTCTCCTCCCAGCATTTGCTTTGACTGTTTAGGTAAGAAACTTTCCATTACAATATGTGCACACAGTGTTTATCACATCGGTGCATCCTCAGGCTACCAGCATACAAATAATAAAGAGCAATAATAACTGGTTGCCAATCAGCAGAGAATCGAGTTTTCAGTTTCTAAATCAGTTGGAAATTGTTTTTCTCTTGCTTTGAATAATGTGCTGGGAATATGTAAAATGAAGTCTTGATTTTTTTTTTTCTTCTTAATTTTTTTTTTTTTTGCTGGCAGCAAAAATACCCTTTATCAGCATTCCAAAATATGATTAATGCTAATCTTGACCTTTCAAAAGTTCCATGCCAGGCAGTTGATGATGCTTCTGTGTTGTAAAGAATCAAACAGAAGGTGTTTCTACCCACAATGAAGTGTTCTTTATTAATGAATGATTTGCTTACCAGGAACTCCAAGAATTCCTTTGCACTCTCTTTTTACAAAACTGGGGGTGTTTAATCATTTGGAGTGGACTGAATGCATGAATATATTTATGAATTTCTTGTCTCTTCCCCCTCCCCAAAGTTGGAACACAAACACTATTAGCTTATTACTGTAGGTCTGAGATCATTTTTTACCTTCCCATGGCAAATACCTGGGTTATCAAGTAAATTAATAACTCAAATCAATCAACATTTTGATGTCTAGTTTCATCTGGTTTTGAGACTCTCCACAGCAATAGAAGAATACATATTGCAAAATATGAAGACAATAGTTGTCCAGACTTCCACAAAAAGGGAAAGTATAGAAGGGTCTGGGCTTGAGCCAGCTCTATGGATCTGAACCTGGACCCTCCAGGATGGTGACAAACTTCTCATTTGCTTCTTCTGTGGGTAAGGCAGGAACCTGAGTACTCATATACTAAACAACTTCACAAGACTCACATCAAATCTTTAGGGTTCATTTCTCACAGGGGCATCAGCACACAGGCTGGCTCCACTGGGATGCCAGTGTCCCTTTTTCACAGAGACAAGGGATAATCACTTTGATGGATTCCAACACATATGATCTACTACCGATGCAGTAAACAATAAGAGAAAAAAACCCTGAAGCATCCCACAGACCACGGGTGTTTGTGTCAGCTGATAAGGTTCCTATACCAGTACCCTGGAAATGTTACTGCTGAGGGATGGAGTTGTGTTCCAGTCTAGGAAGAGTTCCAGTGTTAGAGTGTAATATAGCTGTGACGTATGTTACCACTCTATCTGTGTATAGGAAATACAGTTACCATGAATCTACAACAGAGAATGTCCTAAAGCCATGCTTGGAGCATCCCCAGTAGCAGCACTCCTGGAGAAGTGGCTAGCTGCATGGAACAAGGTCCTCTTCTTTCTCCCCATTGCCTGGTGCCATTAAAAAAAGAGAAGAATCATGTAGGTGATAGTGAAGGGCATGCCCACATTGTTAAGTGTCTTAAGTATTGTTAAACTCTCCCTGGAGAAACTTGCCTCTATTAGGTGATGTTATTAAGAACTTGGGCTAACTTCTGGAGATCTGAGCCTCATTTAACTTAAATGTCTGTTGAAGACTAAAACATGTGATGTGATACTCCTTTGTAAGAACTACTCAGGAATGTGAAAGGCACTGCATAATCAGAGTGGAAATGGCAGGAGGAAAGCAATACAAATCAACAGACTGATGGTCTTCTCAATGACAACTGGCAAAGGGAGGTTCACCGATGGTCCAAGAGATGTTTTTATGTGTGTAGGAATGGGAAAGATGGAAGCCAGGGTCAGTTTGCCCAATTATGGTCAATGCAATGAAAATGTTTGAACCATTGCTCTGAAAATCTGCTAGAACCTGGAAATTTGTCAGATCCTTCAATTTGTTTCAAGTGCAAGGTCAGAGAATAGTGGCATTTTCATCTGGAGATCATGGAGGGCAAGGTGCTTAATAGGCAGAAACTGCAGGACCACTACACATTCTGCCTAATTCATTCACAAAGGCAGTGTTTTCAGGTTATTAAAGTCTTCTGCCACCAAAGGGTTATGTGAATACATTAAGTTCTTTGAGGGTACCAGATTGGGGGTATGAAAGAGCTGTAAAATATATTTCTTATTTATCACTATTCCTACTTGCAAGTAATTCAGGCCACTTATCTCCAATCAGATTTCTACTGATTACTTGCATTATCTGTGATGAGGATGTCTCAGGCCATTAGTGGCTAACACTCTGAATAATTAGGCTGTGAAAGTCTAACTGCAGGATTATTATTGTTATTATTATTATTATTCACAACTTTCCATTCTGTTGTATTAATTTTATTTGGTGTTGGTCTGTTTTCTTGGAGAACAATGATCATTTGTATAAAATCATTTCTTTGCAAAATGCTTTTCATCATGTGATTTAACAGACCATAAAACTTCTTACATTGGTTTTTAGATTTTCCACCCAGTGTCAATATTACAATGACATTAATACCTTCCTTGCATCACTCCTGGAATACTTATCTGAAGGCACTCTGTTATTCTTCTTTCCATTCCTTTTTCAGCTGTCCTTTGTGTCCTTTCTTCCTCTTCCTCTTGCTGTACATAACAATTCTTGCACTAGAAGTTTGAATGATGGGCTGGTTCTTCCTTAAAGGTACCTTGGACATACTCTAGAGGTCATGCCTCTAGAAAATAGACCTTCAAGAGAAACTCCTGGCTCCGTCTTGCCCCATGTAAAGATGCATGTTTCTCCTGATGACTTTCCTACCTTAACAGTGGTGCCAAGCATTGTCAGCCAGGACTCACACAGACCTCTCTGACACGTGAACTCCAATATTTGCAAATATAAGAAATAACAGCAATAAAATGCTGTGCAGTGCTATACAACAACCTGGAGATGTGACTACGACGTCATCATTGTCATAGGACAAAAGGCATCTGACACCCTTCCAGTTCTGGTTTGGACAAAATGCCCCAAGAAAAGAGGTCAAGTGGTGATCTTCTGTCACCCCCACCAAGAGGTCCTCTTCCACACCGTCACTTACTGCCCTGCTCAGCATGTCCACAAAGCAAAAACCATCCCTAACAGTGGGAGACAGCATGAAGGAAAATATGAGGCCAAACAGATGAGAAAAGCTCCTGCAGGAGATGCTGAGAATGAGGATAGAACCAATATTTTTTGTCATCTCATGGCAAAAAACTCTTCCTTCAGCCTTTTTGCTTCTGTTCTCCTCTCCTCTCCTCTCCTCTCCTCTCCTCTCCTCTCCTCTCCT